>MDKI01161765.1:0-54527 GCA_005239505.1 Nicotiana paniculata
TATATATATATATATATATATATATATATATATATATATATATATATATATATATTTTGTTACATAAACGTTTATTTTATTATTTTTTAAAAAAATTCTTTATCACACAAAAATATTATTTTTTATTTTTTGTCGCATAATAATCATTCAATTTTGGTCAAATTAACAAATGAGTAATTCTCACCTGAATTATATATTTTGTACCGTATATATATGAAAACTTTAAGTAGGATTTCTTGTTCCTTCATTTTGTTGTTATTCAACAAGAATCACTCCGTTAAATTTGTAATACCAATTAGTTTTGGGGGGACCAAAGTCACACCATTAGATGAATTGAAGATCAAATATGCTTTATTGAATAACTCAATGACTAAAATCGGAATAATGTAATATCCAGAGACATAAATTGCTTTTTTCTAATTTATTTCGGTAAAGACTATAAAAAGTTCAAACTCTACATTTCATGTTCTTATTTATCATTGGAACAAGATGTATTCCTTAAGTTGCATAGCATCAACAACAACAACTCAATAAAATCTCATAAGTGGGGTATGTAGAGGGTAGTGCACGCAAATCTTACCTCTACTTCGATGAGGGAATAGAGAGGTTATTTCCGATATACCCTTCGCTTAAGAAGACGAAAGAGACAATATTTCAGTTCCATCAATAACAATCAAAAAAATAATAACGGTATCATAAGGACTAGAAAATAGATAAAAAGCAATAACAATATCAGTAAATATAATAAATAAAATAAAATAAAGGAGTTCGAAGTACGAGTGTCTTAACATTTCCAGTGCTCGATCGCAATTTGCGCATAGATTTTCTAATCTTTTCAATCAAATTTGCTTAATTAAAAACTAGAAAAGAACTATAACTAAAAACTTTTCATGATTAAAATTGTATGTGAATAGGTTATTTGACTTCTCAATAATAAATGTATATATAGAATGAAACAAAAAGAATAATTTCAAATTCAATTACATGCATGAGAATATAGAAAGTCTTCTTTCTAATTTCCAGTAATTTGATACTCCTGCCATCCCAAAATACTTGTGATGTTTCACTTCGGGAGAGTTAATTTGATTAATCTATAAAGTTAAATTAATTGGGATGAATTTTTATTTTAAATTAGATTAATATCTGCCAAAATTATGCAAAAAGTATTATAATATATAATTCTTTTTATATTAATATAGTGAAAATATATATTAAAATATCGGTCAAAGTTTACGTGGTTAAACTATCGAGAGTAGTACATATGATATTAGCTGTGGGTTCGAGCCCTCTAGTCTCAACGGATAGTAAATATATCATTCATCAAAGAAAACAATGGAACTAAATGTAAAAGTCACAGCCTAAGCGTCAACAGGGGTGGTGGCGCAGTTGGCTAGCGCGTAGGTCTCATAGCTTCTGAGTTATCCTGAGGTCGAGAGTTCGAGCCTCTCTCACCCCATTTATTCTTTTTTAACACGGATTTGTTTTTAATGAAACAATCGCGTGATCAAAATATCAAAATTTTTATTATAGCGCACTATTTGAATCTTAGTGTTTTTCTCATCTGATAGCCGCTAATGTGTAGTTGCATCTTCCCTAATACCATTCAATTATGCTCAAGAAAGAATTAGATGTCATCTTTTTTTATCTTACTATTATTGCATTTGCCAATGTGCTTCCCAATTGCATAATTGTATCCGAATTACTACACGAGGGTCACCAGCTGCTTGATGAAATGCCTGAGAGAAACATAGCTTCATTTATTTTCTCACTTTATTCTGGGTCATTTTATAGCAGTACATTGAGGCTGTTAAGTTGTTTGTTTGATTTCCCGGAAAAAGTCATGAGCTTGTCATTCGTGTTCACTACAATCTTAGAAATGCTTGTGTTTATGGACCAGACAGATATTTGTTGGAGCATTATTGTGTGCATTTATAAGCTTGACCATGGTTCTAATCCATTAGTACATCCTTCATTGACCCTGTGGGGTTGTTAATGTTAATGCTGAGGATGTTTTTTATTGCATTATTGACAAGGACATGGTTTGCTGGGAATGTTATAATGCTGCATCTGTGTTTCAAAGAGATTCCAAACATGTTGTGATTCATTGGAATTTAATGTTATCTTCGCATTTACAGAGTAACCTTTATGAGAGGTGTTGGTGTTATCTCGGAAAGCATTAATAATTCCAGACTAGTTTAACTTTAGTGTGATCAGGTACGTGAGACTTTGGATCTTGGAAGGAAAATACATCCGTACGTCACGAAGGTTGATCTTGATTAAGACGTGTTTGTTTAGACTGCCTCATGAGGAGCAACATTTTGGGGTGAGCAGACAAGATGACGTATCATGGATCACTATTATTGTTGGCCATGTGCCATTTGGAAGGGAAGTGGGGGAGGGGGGAGGGGGACACAATCTTTTGATGAATATGCTTATAGCTCAATACCAGGCCACTACTGACATACTTTCCATGTTCAGTGCTTGTTCAGCACTAGCTGCATCAGAGCCATGTATGACCAAGATCATGCTGTTGGAATGCTTTAATAGATATGTACAACAAGTACGGGAGGATTCAGGTTGTTATTTAGTCTCAAACAATTGAGTGAGTGAGATGCAGTTTTGCGGAATGCTATGGTTTTGGCATATTACATGCTAGTCTTGATAATGAATTCTTGAAATGTCTGAGAGAATGCATAACACTGATGTCAAGCCTAATCAGTTATCATTAGTTTGTGTGCTTGCAGTGTGGTGCAATTGAGAATCTCTGAATCGAGGATATGTACACTGAAGAACCTCGGTTGGTGTAATGTTCTTGTATCAAATCAAAAGGGCTAGTACAAATTCTTCGGAAACATCCATTTTGTGCTCATGAAGGTTCGGCAATTATAGCCACGAAAACAGTAAGTTGTTGAATTTGACATATTTCTTGTCTCTCTGTTGCAACTATTAGCAAGTCAGCTGCATTTTAGCTGTAGTACATAATTGATGGTAGTTTTATACTTGAAACCTTGTGGAAGATCAACTTTAAAATTCAATTAACTTGCATTCAATGTGGAGGACACCCAAATATTTTACTTGATCGAAAGTCAAGCTTCTACTTTTTATTGGTAATGATATCAAATAGGTTAATAGTGAGCTTGATAAACTATGCGACCATGTAGCATAGACTGGAAAAAGTATTGCTTCAATACTGAACATCGGCATAACATTTGAAGTTCTCATATTGAATTCTTATACTTAAAAGAATTCTTTTAACTTCTATTTTGGCCTTACATAATGTTGTGCTACAACACTTTCCCCGACATGCATCTAGTGATCAATATAAAGTTATCAGACACAATTGATAGTTAATGGCGTAAACCATCTCTTGAGAGAGTTCCAACCTCAATCTGATATCACTGCTTTCCTATTTGTAGATCACTGTTTCAGTTCTTACATTGCGAAAAATAGCGGAGATGGCATTAGTATCATTTTTGGGTATCCCTCATGGAAGAATTGCTAAGGTGTGAAGCACACAGGTACAATTTTTCATCCTTTCTAATATGCATCTGTTGTTATATGCATCCATGTTACAAGTAGTCGTACACTTGTTCGTAACTCTCTATTGACCTTTGAAATGTTCTGCTGGTAGTATGGAAGAAAGTGCCCCAATATTCTTCCCTCTGGTCACTTTTGTAAGAAACTGCAAATTCTGTTTGCATGACTCATGACAAAATTAGCTCGTATTGGCCCTCATAAGTATCTATCGTTCCAGGTACATAGTGACTTGTTCGTTATACTCACGTATAAGCTTTTCTTGTGTAAATTGCTGAAGCCATTGTGGAACTTTCTTGGTAGAGTGCCGTCAGTGTAGTGCATAGTCACGACCGAGCTTGTTAGTTTATGTTGTTTTTCTAAGTTGACAGACCGTTGATGTTGAACTCTAGCACCGAGTTGGACCATTTCTGAAATTTAAACTGGTTTACATTGATTACTAAGTAATACATGCACATTGGTACAATACCTCATTGTAGATTCCTTCAAGGAAGGTTAAAGCAGGTTTACTTCTGGTGATTAATATTCTACAACAATAGGAGAAGGAAGCCATTTTTATTTTTTGATTATAATTTGTAATGAAAATGGAAAAGAAAGATCTGGAAGAATATGGCATTTCAGTTTGCTATTCTAAATCCTGAAAAGTAGATTTATTAGCCTATGAGTAGTCTCTGTTTATCCTTTTTTTCTATTTCTAATGTCTGTACTTCTTCATTTTGGAGTAGAGGAGGGGTCCCAACTAGAAGCACATATAGAAGCCATCCACTATATTAGTCTATATACTTGAAGTCGGATGAGTCTCTTCTCAACATGACAAACTGCTGGATAGAGCTTCATTAAATTGCATCTTTCTCTTTTAACATCGTCGACTGGGTAAAATCAAAGCCTCGTGATATAATTGAATAATGTTTACGTTCATTAACCAGGCCAGTTGATCTATCTTGCTATTTCTGACGAGTATTAGCAGCATGTATAATGGAATGATAATTAGCAATGTGAACGATTTAGTAACAAAGGTATTCATTGTTGTGGCCATTGGACCTCTAAGTCGTTTAAAGTATCTATGTGATGCCATGACGGAGGGCGGGCTGATGAGGGCTAGTCAAGCAGAACTGACAGGCTTTTAGGCTGGCATGCTTCTGAAGAAGAGGCGCACATGTCGATGTTAGACAAATTCCACATTGGAATGGGAGAGGAAAGCGATGAGATTTATAAGGCACAACACAAGTGCACATGGTACGCACGCTTTTAGGGCTCCTAATGGTGTAGCCCAAAAAGACAAATTTGTGCGGACCTAGGCCCAAAGTGAATAATGTGTCATGGGCTTGGGTCGTGACAAATATGGCATCAGAGTAGAATCTCTCGGTGGTGGGGAAAACCACAAAGAGGATGCTGAGTCTTGGGCGGTGAATGTGATGTCAATGACGGAGAGCGGGTTGATGAGGACGTGTCAAGCATGAATGCTTATGAAGAAGAAGGGGAGCACATGTCAACTTAGGCAAACCTTACATCGGAATGGGAGAAGAAAGTGATGAGCTTTATAAGGCATGACACAAGTTTTAATCGCGTTTGAGCCTCGAGATGGCATAGCCCAAAGAGACAAATTCGTATGGGCTTAGGTCCAAAGCAGCTATAAGCTTGGGTCGTGACAATCTAAATAGTTGATGTCCATCACCCATTTGGTCAATGTTAGTTCTTCTCTTTTATTCCTTGATGGCTTAGTAGGAGTTAATCTTTACCACAGTGTTAGTGACTGAGTAAAATCAACGTGACATGATTAAATTATATAGCGTGCTTATTCTTCAACCATGCAATTTGGTGGTTGATCACATCTCCAAACGAGCATTAGCAGAATGTTTGGTTAATTTCGAAATGATATTTATGGAGCATGTGAACAATTGCATGACAAGTTTTTCACTATTGAGGCCATTGGATCTCTAAGTCGGTAAGTATTTAAGTAATCGATGTCCAACATCCATTTGGTCATGATTGGTCTCTTGTATTTGTTCCTTGATAGCTTTGTTGGGCTCAATCTTTACTGCTATTCCACGAAAAGAAATGAAAGGGTAAAAGAGAGATTCAACATCTATTATACGTACATAAAAAATTAATTTTGCCCTTATATATTGCAATTTTTCTGGCCCCAGCTCCACCCTTGGCTAAGAGAACGGTGAGTTTCCACTGATGTCATTGTGAATAAGATCGGCCAGTTAGGATTCAGAATGTGGAAGGTCACTTATATTTATGGATGATGATATGACACTGACCAACAAGGAACTAAAGAAGATATGCGCACCATCACTTAGTGATAAATTATCTATTACAGCATGATGAAAGAAAAAACTTGTAAATTTTTTGCTCTTTCTGCGCTCAACAGTCAAATGTGTATCTTCCTAAATCATGTTGGTTTTAAAATCCATTTTTGGATGGTGCAAATATCTCCCTTAGGGGGGGGGGGGGGGGGGGGGGGGGTTGAGTTACCAAGCCATTTCGTAATACCCATAATAATCTGTCTGGTAGAGAGTTTCTTTTACTACCCTAGGTACACATACTTATCATATTGTCATTTACTAATGACAATTTTTCTGGTTGGATGAAAGCAGCTGTTAACTTGCTGATAGGGAATATATTTCATATCATTGATCATGCTATAAAAGAGAATTGACAATCCAACTGCAACATTCTCTTGCCATAGGTAGCTGCCATGATTCCTGTAGTATATTAACACTCCCCTAAACTTGACACGGATTATTAGTCACAGTCTTAAATTATTTGTGGTATTAATTACCCTCTTCAACTTGGTCTTTTGAGAGACATTACCCCCTGGACGCTAATGTAACAAAGAGTGTGAGTGCACTCGCCTACCATATGAATTTTTCTGTATATATGACATTTTTTAAAAATAGTTTTACCTTTTTAAGTATGATACTTTTTTGGATAATTTTTTCGAATACAATTTATAATAAAACTTGGATAGAACTACATTATTTAGGCTAAATTTTTTTATTTGACTAAAAATAATAAAGTTTTAGTTAATGTTTTTTGAATTTGACCTGAAAATAAAGATTTATACAATTGAAATAAAGAGTCAAGACATCTAAAAAGTTATATAAAAAAAAAAAGACACATGACTTTTCATTTCTTCTGACATCAGACACTTCGAATTGGATTATGAAAACTTCGGTTCAATTTTCAGTTATGAAATACCAAACCAAATAATCTCAATTTGTTTTTTTTTTCTTAGAGATTTCAGATTGATTGGTTTAGTTATTTTGAAATTTCTATTTAAACCTATGGACATCTTCTGACAAGAAATAATGGACCTCTAAATAAAGTATTTATGTCAAATTGCCTAATTACCTCATTCCCACTATATTCATCTTATCTGAAAATTTGATAATTGTAAGTATAAATGTAAATCCTTGATATGACAAAGAGATTACAAGAAGAAAAACTAATAATAAAAAAGTATAACATAACTATCATGAATATATGTTATAAATGGTCAATTTAAATAAATAGTCAAGGCATTTAAAAAGTTATAAAAAAATACACATGACTATTTATTTCAATTGTATAAATCTTTATTTTCAAATCAAATTCAAAAAAAGATTAACTAAAACTTTATTATTTTTAGCCAAGTGAAAAATTTAGCCTAAATAATGTAGTTCTATCCAAGTTTTATTATAAATTGTATTCGAAAAAAATTATCCAAAAAAGTAACATACTTAAAAAGGTAAAAATATATTTTTATTTTTTTTAAAAAGCCACATATACAGAAAAATTCACGTGACATGCGAGTGCACTGACACTCTTTGCCACATCAGTGTCCAGGGGGTTAATGGCTCTCAAAAAGTCAAGTTGAGGAGGGTAATTAAGATCACAAATAGTTTAAGGCTGTAACTAATAATTCGTGTCAAGTGAAAGGGAGTATTAAGGTATTTTGCCTTTTCTTTATTGTCAACAGTATGACAGTAGTAGCTTACTTAAAATGTTAGTACATCTGCTGGTTATGAATATAAGAAAAGGCTTATGTGCTAAACAAAATTAATCCCCTTAAGTCAACTTTATATGTATTGAAACAGAGAAGTCATTTCTATAATGTGGCAGAAAACCTATATTAGTAATGAATAAATTGTTGAATCAAATATTTTTAAGGTGCTTGTCTAATCATAGATGTCAATTTCTCTTCTTGCTTTGCCTTCTCACACTTCTATTCGAATTTATCAATGCTAGTGCTACCAGAAAGATACTGTCTTAAAAGCAGCCATTTCCCTTGAGGCTAATGTCCAGCAGCAGTGTATAGATTACAAATTTCACCTTTTCCAATTAGGGATAGTAATATTCTTGAATCAGAAAAGGAAATTCCTAGGTGAAAATCTCATTCTTGCTTGATAAATCCTGAAATTGGACAGGTTTAAATTGACTTCGTTATAAGATTTAAGCACTCAATGGAAATATGATATTTAATAACTGCGTACCAAGTCAATTGAAGTCTTAAATATATGTGTATTTTATTATTACTAATTTCTACGCGTTGCACGTTAATAATAGCAGTAGATGTTCGGTTAATTGTTATACGAAGAAATAATAAATTAAATTAGTAAGAAAATTATATAAACATGAATAAAGAATTGTCGTAAAGATATTCATGTGAAAATTGCAATAATCATCTAATATTAACTTATTGGTCGTAATTTGAACCTAAAACAATGATCAAACTAATTAAGTTAGTTAGATATATAATATATGTGCTTATGGTTTATACATATGCGGCGTCATCGTATTTTACCTAAGACTTATTTATACAATTATGAATGAACTTGAACTGCCCGTTAAGAATTATCTTTGAATGCAAAAGATTAAGCAGTCGGCAAGTTATTCAACAGTCAAACTATTTTTTGTGTTTATATATTTAGTTGATATATAATATTTTACTTCTTCCTTTTTCCCCTCAGATTGGCACGAATTGATTTTTTACTTTGGCTGTATTGCAATAAGTTTTATATTCCAAATAACTTTGTTGAAAAGCTTCTTTATTTCATTTGCAAACTCGTTGACTACAAAATCACTTTGCTATAAAATATTGAGCAAAACTCTCCTTATCTCGACGTAAAATATTTCTAAAAATACTTGGACGAAATAATATTTAGGATGAACTCATATGGCAATACTAACTATATAAATCCTTGTGGCCTTGCGGGTATCAACTTGAGTGGTTTAGGATGTATATCCATGGTCTTAAATAATAAATAAATAAATTTCATCGAATTTAAAATCATCTCTTTCAACAATAATTCAGCTTTGAAGAATATCAAAGTCCACGTAAGACTTATTTTCTCCATTCCCAACTAAACTTGAAATTCTGAGATTTTAGGCAAAATCTTAGATACACAATGTTATCTAATGTAATTATTGACTTCGGCTTACAGTATGCATATGTTTATGTATATTGCATCGCATTGTGGTCATGTCTCGTTGATTTTGAATGTATAATACATTGATTTGTGCTAATTTGTAATATTTTTATGTGTAGGAATCATTTGGATGCAAGTTGGACGAAATGTGAGCTAAAGAAGTTGATTCAGGACCAAAAGACAAAAGAAGGACTTTGCTCGTTCACTCTCACGTGCACACAAGAGAGTGAACGAGCTACTGAGGAAAAGCTTGAAAAAAAAACAGTGAAGTATAGCAAAAAGGCATGGAAGTGCATGAGATACCTAGAAGAAAAAGAAAAAGAGAAGAATTTTGCTCGTTCACTGTCGCGTGCGCACGAGAGAGCGAACGAGCTAGCCTAAAAAGGTTGTTTCAAAGTGGGCTCGTATTATTTCACCCCATGCTAACCCTATCCCATATAAATAGTCTTTAAATGTGACTTTTGTAGAGGAGAAGAACGTGACTTTGGGAGGGAGGAACACATACCACGCTTGGAGGATGCTTCTAACTAGTTTTTCTTCTCTTCTCTTAATTTTCATAGTTATTAGTTCTAGAGTTTTGGGTGCTACATGAACGTTGTAGTTTGAAGCTTGAATTGTTCTTATTATTTTATCATATTAATTTATTTATTCAATCTTGTGCTTAATTATTTGATTGCTTGATCACTAATTGAATACTATCCACGAATCTAGGATTGAACCCAGTAGATGGAATTCTAGACGATTGCATATAAGATTGAGTAGAGCAAGATCTTAACTCTAGAGGGGGGGGGGGGGGGGGGGGGGGGAGGCGAATTTGCGGTTAGGATACGAATATACCTAATCTCCTTTCTTGGTTACTATACATGAATTATTAATGCGTTCTTGTTAATTCTGATTCCATAGGAATACATGCGTTAGATTAGCTTGAATAAGCGGTAATACTTCGGGATAAGGCTACGAGCAATATTAATCCTGTCAACCAATAAACCAGATAAATTAATTAGACGATTTAGGTGGAGAACTCAACGGAATTGTTAGCTAACTTATAGCTCTAGAATATTTTCTCCCATTGAGTTCGTGTCTAAGTTCGCCAATTGGTTTCCTTTGTTTCTTAGTTTATTTCTCTAGATTATCTTTAGTTAAATATTCATACTTTAGAATTCGCTTGAATAGATTAATTAGTTGGGTTTAATTTAGTTGATTGTTAATCACAAGTTCGTGTGGGTAGGATATCTGGACTTATAATTCTATATTACTTGTCGATCACGTATACTTGCGGTGCATTTAGGAGAAACAAGTTTTTGGCGCCGTTGCCGGGGACTTAGAAATTAACTACTCTACTAGATTGGATTTTTACTTTTTGTCTATTCAAGTTTTTTTCTTAGTTTAATATTTATTATCTTTGTTGACATGGCATCTTGAAATGAGAATTGGTCGATTTTTGGTTTTTGGTGATCCATGTTGTCCATATTGTGGGGGACTACACTTGTGGAAAAATTGTGATCTAAATCTTATGGGTAGAATATTTGTAATTTGTGTGGTTGTCAAGGTGGCCATTGGAATGGTTGTCCTAATTCTTATTATCCGTCTCAGAGCTCTTATTATAATATTTTTAATAATATTTATGAGCTTGATAGGAGCAATGAAGTGGATGATATAGAACGTGATGCTCGTATTATGGACATAATGAGGCAAGTAGCCTAGCAACAAGATGAAAATAAAAAGGCTATTATTTATGAACATGATAAGGCAAGTATCCGAGCAACAAGATGAAAATCAAAAGGTTATACAAAGGATTAGTGCAACAATCATGAGAATGAAGGCCGAGGCGGAAGAAGTGGCTGAATAGAGCGAGTTCCCACAAGAAGATAATTTTGAAGAAGCAGATATAGTGAGCTAATCTTGTCTAGAGGAACAAGCTCAACTGATAAAATCTCATGAGTTTCTTTGTGATGGTTTTTTAAATATGACAGAACAACTGATAGAAGGAACAACTGAGCTCAGGCAAGAGATAGACCAATTTGGCTCAGATATCCATGACCTGCAGGCTCAATTGATTAAAAAAGTTGAGGCATCTAATTCCCTATAAACAATTTTTGTAGATACCGGCCAACTTATGAAAAAAAAAGAGGAATCCCAACTATTCGACCAAATTATTAATGATGCCAAGGTTGACGAAATGCGCAAAAAGAGAGGATGTCAAAAGTGAAGGATTCTAGAGTTGGAGCACATTGGACCTCATTCTAACCATTTTTCAATATTATGCTTGGTTGGCGACACAAGAATTGATCAATTTAAGCATGTGGAGGAGTCAATGGATGAGAAATAAAGTGTTTATATTCTGAAATTTGCCATACCAAGAAAATGAAATGAGATCTCGCACTTAAAGGTCAAGAAGTGCAAGATGCGATACCTATTATTTGGTTCCTTTGTTTTTACACCATCGCCCCAGGAACGTAAAGGAAAAACTGATGCAAAATTTGGGACGCAATTCATATCCTCAAAGTGGAAGGAAAAGTGGTGAAGCAATGGCTTCGTGCCATGGCTATAAATAAAGTGTTTGTTGGGAGGCAACCCAATTATTTATTTATTTATTTATTGTGTTATCGTTTTAGTATTGTTTTTGTATTTTGTAGGAGTAGGAGCATGAAGTCAAAGCTAACAGGAATGCAAAAGTGCGAACATGGTTGGAACTAAGTGTGAGGTACTCACGCAAAGGACCATACCTGGGGAAGTCTGAGTATCCCGTGAGCTGCTAATTCTTCGTCCTTTGACCTAAACAGGGAGTCTCTTTTACCTTCTTGTTATTTATAGTGTGCCTTGAGGACATTACACAATTTTATGTGTGGTGTGGAGGAGATTAACTGGGTAATTTTCTGTGCTATCTTAGCTTAGTTGTAGTAGAGTGTAGTAGTTTTTGTTAAAAAAAAAAATTGGACAAAGTAGAAAAATTAGACTTCTCCCAACGATGGATCTCATTTGACAGGTTTCTTGAGGGATTTAAGTCAAAAGGAAAAAGACAAAAAGATTTTCTTTTGTTAGGTAGTGTAATAATTCCCCCTTGATTTTTCTTTGTGCCGCGGTTCTTTTCCAAGAATTTCATTTTAATCGGGTGTAGTTAGTTTTTCTTAGGAGTAGGAGCCATTGTGCTATGAATTGAATTGAAGAAATATCTCTTGACTTTGTTATGCCTTGAGAATAGTGAGCGCTTTGGTCGTGACGCTTAGGCTCAACTTTTGACTCGTGTATAAGAACCTTAAATAGTATGATCTTAACTTTGCTTAACTGCTTTGACTAGAGTGACTTGATGATTCCAATCCTGAGTGAGTTATGTGCCATGTATGTGAGGCTTTTGTGTGTCATTCTGTACATTGCATTTTATGTCTAGAACTTGCCCCGTGGTTTTGCAAAGAAAAATAGTAGTTTTGTTCAGTTTTGGAAGTGATATAGGCATTTCTTTGTCGAGCCATATATATATATATTACCCGTTTAATTGTTATGTGTCGTAGTTAACCCTTTGAGCCTGTAATCCAGTTTCTTTGGCAACCACATTACAAGCCTTACCCATTTGTTTGAATTAATCATCTATTTGAATCATTTCACCTCTCATGAGCACTTGAATTGTAATGAACTTTGTGAAAATTAAAGTGTGGGGTGCTGGTTTGGCTTTTGAGTGGAACCAATTAAATAAGAAGAAAGGTGTATTGTATTGAAAAAATAAGAGCCACCTGAATTGAAAATAAAAAAAAGAAAAAAAAAGTAGTTGTATTGTATGAAAAATATTCCTTGATAATGGTGGCTCTTGATGTAATTGTGCTTAAAGAAGTATGGAGATAAATTACATTGATGTGAAGGTGGAGTTATGGTTTGATATAAGTGTGGGATTTTAAATGTTAAAGTGTGTGTATTAAAGTGCTTAGAGAGGTGTAGTCACTCGTATATCTAAATGTATCCTACCCTTCATGCAGCCTACATTACAACCAAATAAAGTCATAATTGATCATTGACTGAATGAGCTCGATTACTAGAGTAGTACACTACGGGCAAGCCTATGGTTCATATTTTGTGGCATATGAATGTTGTTTCTATATTGAGTTCCTAATTATTCTTGAATTTTATGTGTGTGGAACTACTCTCTTTTGTTGTGTGAGGGCACTTGATTCATGAAGGAAGGTAAAGTCGTTGACCTCTATGTTAGAGTAAGTAAGCAGGTGATGCGTGGCGCTTGTGAGTCAAATCTTGAAGTAAGGATGTTACGCTGTTGTGCTTAGTCTATTTTAAATATTCTTGGTATGATAAGTTATGGGAGTTGTTTAAAAAGGGCGTGTTGTTGTAAATTGTAGAAAGTTGCTCGAGGACGAGCAAGAGTTTAAGTATGGCGTGTTGATATTCGGCTTAAAGTATGCATATGTTTATGTATATTGCATCGGATTGTGCTCATATCTCATAGATTTTGAATGTATAATATAATGATTTGTGTTAATTTGTGGTATTTCTATGTATAGGAATCATTCGGATGCAAGTTGGACAAAACGTGAGCAAAAGAAGTTGATTCAGGACCAAAAGACAAAAGAAGGACTTTGCTCGTTCACTCTCGCGTGCACACGATAGAGTGAACGAGCTACTGAGGAAAAGCTTGAAAAAAAACAGCGAAGTATAGCAAAAAGGCATGTAAGTGCACGAGAGACCCAGAAGAAAAAGAAAAAGAGAAGAAATTTGCTTGTTCACTCTCGATGCGCACGGGAGAGTGAACGACCTAACCTAAAAAGGTTGTTTCGAAGTGGGCTTGTATTATTTCACCCTATGCTAACCCTATCCCATATAAATAGTATTTAAACGTGACTTTTGTAGAGGAGAAGAACGTGACTTTGGGAGGGAGAAACACATACCACGCTTGGAGGAGGCTTCTAACTAGTTTTTCTTCTCTTCTCTTAATTATCATAGTTTATTAGTTCTAGAGTTTTTGGTGCTACATGAACGTTGTAGTTTGAATCTTGATGTTCTTATTATTTTATCATATTGGTTTATTTATTCAATCTTGCGCTTATTTATTTGA
Source organism: Nicotiana paniculata (assembly GCA_005239505.1). Taxonomy (NCBI): domain Eukaryota; kingdom Viridiplantae; phylum Streptophyta; class Magnoliopsida; order Solanales; family Solanaceae; genus Nicotiana; species Nicotiana paniculata. The sequence continues at coordinate 14,008 of MDKI01161765.1, forward strand.
TTGCTTGATCATCAATTGAATACTATCCACGAATCTAGGATTGAACTCGAGAGAGGGAATTCAAGATTGCATATAAGATTGAGTAGAGCAAGATCTTAACTCTGAGTTGAGGGTGGGGGAGGGGGGGGGGGGCGGATTTGCGGTTAGGATAGAAATATACCTAATCGCCTTGCTCGGTTACTATACAGGAATTATTAATGTGTTCTTGTTAATTCTAATTCCATAGGAATATAGCCGTTAGATTAACTTGAATAGGCGAGTAGTACTTAGGGAGAAGGCTACGAGCAGTATTAACCCTGTAAACCAATAAATCAGATAAATTAATTAGACGATTTAGGTGGAAAACCCAACGGGATTGTTAGCTAACCCATAGCTCTAGAATATTTTCTCCCATTGAGTTCGTATCTAAGTTCGCCAATTGGTTTCTTTGTTTCTTAGTCTACTACTCTAGATTATCTTTAGTTAAATATCCATACTTTAGAATTCACTTGAATAGATTAACTATTTGAGTTTCATTTAGTTGATTGATAATCACAAGTCGCTGTGAGTACGATATCTGGACTTACAATCCTATATTACTTGTCGACCACGTATACTTGCATGTGCGTGTAGGAGCAACAATTATCTGTTTGAAGTAATTTAATTATTCAAGCGCATAAAATTGATTAATTTTTTGAGATTATTTTTGATAGGATATTATTTCTTTTCTTCTGACGTTAAAATCATCCCCGAAGAAGCACAATTTAGTAAGCTAATTCATATTTAGGGAGCTTAAATATGTCACTTGAAGTAAAAAATGGTGTGAAATAATTTTTTCTTAGCATCATTCATCTCCGATTACTCGATAATTTTCACAAGCACAAATTCCGCTTTTTAATCTGTTCTCATTCACCAAAAAAAAAAAAAAAAAGAAATGTTACTCCACTAAGATACATATCACATCTACTATCCTACAAGAATTTCACATTGTAAACATTCTACATTATACTAAAATAATACTTTGCCCTATGTAAACATTCTAACTTAATAGTCGAGTTTGTTTTATTACGAGAGATAAATTTTCTTCCCTTCATCCATATTCTTTTTTCACACAGAGAATCAAATAACAAAGTATATGTAAATACGATTGATATAGTTTGAACCTAAAGAGGAGAAAAAGAGGGCTCTGGCCTTGAACGAAATAGCTAAACATACATATAAATTAGATTTTTCTCACTAATATTACCTAAAAATCATCATTAAGAAGCAATTTAGTGAAAGAATAAAAGGAAGAGAAACGTCCCGAAGTGAATATAAACCAAATACTTAATGATACGAAGCTTCGGTCCTTGTTCTTGAATCATGCTCTTTCATTCTTAATTTGTCCGGTTAAGACGTATTCAAAATCTTGAACAAATTCATAAACTCATGTTCTAATTCACCATCATCTCGTTTATAATCTCATTTCCTTTGGCCATCACTTGCAGCTCTGTTTCAATCTTTTAATTCAAGATTTTCTGCCTTCTTACAATTACTATTTTCCTCTGAATTCTTTTTTTCCCAATTAAAAAAATTATCTTCTGCCTAATTATGGTTCGACTTTGACGATCCTCTTATACGTGTGATTAAAAAGAATAAAATAATGAAGTTTTTAAAAACTAATACTCCCTCTGCTTCCAGTTTATGTGAACATATTTTCTTTTTGGTCTATTTAAAAAAAAGTGACCTCTTTCTACATTTGGAAACAATTTAACTTGAACTTTGATGTTTTATACTTCAATACCACACAAGAGGGGGGTGATTTGTGTGGTGTCTAATTTTTTGCGTGCACATATTATAGAAGGACATGGTTCTTCTATGTGTTCCAATTACTACGGTTGCGGAATAATAAATACAGAAAGTAAAGAACACAAGTATTTTATGTGGAAAACACCTAGATCAAAAGGTGAAAAAACCACGACCTGCTTTCCAGTAGGATTCTCCCAAACTCTCCACTAAAATCACTGAGCCAAAAAATACATTTACAAAAACTCTTTTGTAAACCTAGGATTAACTCTAATCCTGTTGTAGCACACAACCTCTAACTGTTTCGACAACTTCAAGTTAATTCTAACTTGAAAACTCTGAGTATCTATTACAATTGCCTCTAGATAAAGCTGAAAGGTACAATATGAAAACACCTACTACAATTGAACTAGAATAAAAGACAGACACTTGGAGCTGGTTCTTCTATCTGGTTCATGTAGCTTCAAGTTTGCATACTTGAATCACACACATCATTGAGAGTAAAAGCACGAAGGGTGACGCCGTGCCATATTATTGAGAGTAAAAGCACGAAGGGTGATGCTGTGCCATATCATTTGTAAGTAAAAGCACAAAGGGTGATGCCGTGATGTTGCATTCATATTATTATTATTTCATGTTATCGCGAGTACATGGCACGAAGGGTGTTCCCGTGCAAGTGAGGATGAGATATATGCATTATATTGTGATATCCTTTTCTTGCAGCTATCTTCATGTCTCTACCTTGAGTCGTTATTGTCGTATTCATGGTTCTTATGTGATACGTCGTCACCGTTCTGTCCTTATCCTCTGTCATAATTGTTGTCGTGTTACCAATGCCTTCTATTTGCTTAACTTGCCAATATCATGCCTACTTCCTGTTGTTATGATTTCATCCATGTCAACTGTTTGTTGCACTTAAGTATAGGTCTTCTTCCATGTTAATCATCCATGTCTCTACTTGTTAACTTATAAAGATGATATGTTCTCTTCCTTATTTGTCATATCTATCTTCATGCCTTCACCATGCTAGTTAGTTGAAATTACATTCCTTTACCTAATCGTTGTCATTACCTCTACGCTTTCTGCGTAGTATGTTATTGATATTCTTATGTACATTCTCGTGCTTCATTTCTACTTGCATATTTATTACTTTGTCATTTTTGTTATCGGCATTTCTGTCATTCGGTTGGTACTGTTTTACGCATAATCTGTAAGGATGAGATAAATGCACGAAGGGTGTTGCTGTGCCATTGGATTTGATGTCTTGAGTATATTTCTCACACTGTGAAAGTTTTGAGGTGATTATTGTGATTTATTGGGTTTCTCTCTAAGGAAAGGATTGGGGTGAGATGTGGGAACCTGTTGAATTGTGATTTCTTCTAGTACTCTGTTATTGTTTTGTACATTCGTTTCGTGTATTCTATTATGTTATACTGTAGTATAGTTATATTGATGGATTTCAGTACAGATCTTTATTAGTAAGCATCTTTTTACTAAAAAGCCTCGTCAATACTTCGAAGAGGTTAGTCAAAATACTTACTGAGTAAATAGGGTCAGTTGTACTCACTGCATTTCTGTATCTTGTGTGCAGACTTTTGGAGCGGAGCTGCTGGTGATGTTAGGAGCTGATTCTGAAGATGTTCGTGCATTCCGGATGTAGCTACTACTTTTCCTTGGTGGCTTTAGATTTTACTAATCTGTTTATGTAGTTTTCAACAGATCGTGTAATTATTTGTATCATCTTGTAAATTCTAAGTCTTAGAAGCTCATGATTTGTACTACCAGTTCTTGGGTAATTTGTAAAGGTTAAGATATTCCTTCATTATCTTCCTATAATTTCATTTGGCTTGTTTTGTCTATTATTTGGCGTACTAGCCAGTCGAGTTAGGTGCCATCACGACTAGTGATTTTTGGGTCGTGACAAGTTGGTATCATAGCTCTAGGTTCATAGGTCCTACGAGTCATGAGCGAGTGTCTAATAGAGTCATGCGTATCGGTATGATGACGTCAATATCTATCTTCGAGAGGCGACAGAGCATTAAGGATAAACTTCCCATCTTTCTTTCCTTATCGTGCGGTATTGATTCAGCTTGAAGCGTAACTCTTTGAATTTTCCTTCCACTCATTTGTATGCACATTCGAGCGCTCGATATTGACTGTGCATTTACGGTTTGTGATTCCATGGATGAGGTGCGAGATCTGATTTTTGTGTGCTGGTGACGGGTCAGTGTAGAGAACTTGAGGCCGAGTTTGGACTGTAGCTTGAGCACAGAGATTTTGGTTGTGTGAGCACGTACTTTTGGACTTAAACGTTAGGTAATGTCCCTATGAGGGAATTTATAGCCGGAGACTGGTTGTATGACTAAATGATGAGTAGAATGTGAGTGCGGGTTATGTTCAGATGACTTGAATGGGAAGAGAGGAGCTTGCTTGAGGTGCAAAAACTACTGATGGGTGCTTGGTTTCTGTCATCATGTGACGTGTAGCTCCAAGTTATGAGTGTGTTGGAAGGTTTTTTATGTTGTTTAGTTGCAGAACGAATTTGCTTTTCATGCCTTATTGAGGAGTTCAGACTCACGAAGATTGAGTGGTGGCACAGACGTATAGTAATTGTGGCCAGAGTTTAAGATTTTCGTTGGATGGTGTTGAGGCTTGCAGTATTTCTATATCATTTCGGATTATGCATTTCATTAACAAGAAGAATAAGTGGTAGAGAAAATGACTTTAGATTCACATAAGGTCTCTTCAGAGTGGGTGCTTCGGCTATGGTGCTTTGGGGTGCTAAGAGGGAATGCAGCGGCTTATGGGCCTTAAGGTGATGTGGTTCTTATGCTTGGATCTCTTATGGCGATCTTTGGGGCAAGGATCATGGTGTTCTCTCAAGGAGGGGTATCAACTTGAGGGTAATTTGGAAGGAACTCCGAGGCAACATGGCAGCTTGATTGTAAATTGGATCAACACGGTAATGATATGATCGGTTCTTTGGATACTTATAGTGTCGTGGATCTCCACAGGTGTTTCATGGAAATGCTCATGGGTTTTGGGCAACTATGTGGCTTGGTTGAGTTATAGGGATTCAGTTCTGATGGCTTGGTTATGTGCAAACAGATTCCAAGGGGGTTCTTGATTATTTCTATCACGATTCGAGGTGAATATTTCCTACTCGTGTGAGGAAAATGTTGTGTATTGGGATTTCCTCCTGAATGAGATCAAATAGAAGGTTTTGGGCTGATCTGGATTGAGTTTTGCATGTGCAAGATCATGGTTCAGTTTTGGAGGGAAGGTCATGGATTCCTAGACAACACAAAGAATTTCAGCTGTCTAGATGGATGCTATTACTACCTGGTGTTGCCTAAGAAGGGTGTGCATTCCAGAAGGCGCATTGTGTTTTGACTTACAGATGCATCATTGATATTGCAGTGCTCACCTGGTTGGTCAACTACTGAGATTCAGATTTGGTTATGTGGCATGGAAGAATTATAGAAGTATTCCTCGTGGGATGATCGTATTAGAGAGATGTGTTAGACATTTGGGCGGTGGAGTTGGGATCAGGTAGGGTGATTCGTGTGTTCTATGGATTTGGAGATTGAGAGTTCTCGGAAGCAGATTGTTTCGTGGTTATGGACTGTGAAATATGTCCAAATCTAGCCAGATGATAGTGTTTTGGTTATGTCGTTATGGAATTTTAGAGGGCTATTTGTCCGTTTGATTTGGGGGCCCATTGGTAGGCCCAATGAGGACGTGTATTCTGTATCAGATCGGGCTTGCTCCTGCGCAGCTATTACCACATGTATATCATTAGGCAGAATAGATGGCATTCGCGCCTTGGTCTGTATTATGTGTTCCTCTCTTATGCTATGACAGTGTATGAGGGTTACATGGTTCTTCGCACACATATTGTAATTCAGTTTAGGCCTCAAGGCACTATGGGCCTCAAGGCACTATGGGGGGGGGGGGAGGCGAATTTGCATATAAGATTGAGTAGAGCAAGATCTTCACTAATTGACTACTATTCATGGACTTTGTGAGTTTCTTGGCTTATTGATTAGATGAGTTGTTAAGAGGTTATGAGTGTTTCTTTCATCATCAGCAGTGCATGAAGGTTTGAACGAGGCTCTAATCGAGATGAGGTTTGCTACCGGCACTAGGTTTGTTTTGGGCATTAATAGTAGTCAATAGTCCTGCTGTGAGTGTCAGAGTAATGAGGTGTACTATGCGATTTCATCTTGGGGTTATGGTTATGATCTAATACAGCTGTTCAGATTTATACAGTGTGTAGATGTGAGATTCAGGGCTTGCAATGAATTCTTGATGTTGGGGATTTGGGTTCTAAGGTTAAGGACCAAAGTTGAAGTAAAGATCTCTAGTTATGTTGCGTTGGCAGGTTTATGTGGAGCAAGGTGACGTGGGATCACCCCCGAATATATGCATAGTAAGTTTACACCGTGGTTTGATAGCTTTTGAATGACCCTTGGCACGTTCGAGGACGAACGTGTGTTTAAATGGTGGAGGATGTAACGACCCGACCGATAGTTTTGAGCATTTTAACTTTTATCAATAGTTTGAGGGCTCAAGTATCTCCGCATGATGTATTATGATTTGCGTAAATCTTCGGTGTTGGTTTTCAAGTTATCCAAAATCGATTTGGAAGAATGAACTTCAAGATTTAAGCTTTGGGTTGGAAGAGTTGACCAAGTTTGACCTTTTAGCATTGAATCTCGGAAGGAGGTTTCGTGGGTTCCGTTAGCTCCGTTTGGTGATTTTGGACTTAGGAGCGCGTCGAAATGTAATTTAGAGGTCCGTAGTCAAATTTGTCTTGAAATGGCGGAAGTTGGATTATTGGGAAGTTTGACCGAGAGTGGACTTTTGATATCGGTCGTATTCTGATTCCGGAAGTTGGAATAGGACCATAATGTCAAATGCTACATGTGTGAAATTTGAAGTCAATCGGGCATTTTTTGATATGTTTCGGTATTGGTTGTAGAAGCTGAAGTTCCAAAGTTCATCGATTTTGACTTGAGGTGTAATTCGTCGTGTCGAGGTTGTTATGCATGAGTTGAAGCCCCGAGTAGGTTCATTTCGACATGTATAACTTGTCTACAAAATTTGGCTCTATTTGGAATTGATTTGATATGGTTCAGACGTTTTGTTGAAATTCTAGAAGTTCTTGAAGTTCTTGAAGTTTCCTCTGATCTTCATACGTTTTGGCATCCGATTTATGATTCTAGAGGTTATTTTGATGTTTTGATCGCTCGAGCGAGTTCGTGTTATGTTTCTAAACTTGTGTGGGTGTTTGATTTGGGGTCTCGGCGACTCAGGTGAGTTTCAGATTATTTTTGTTTAAATTTTGAGTGCTGGTTCTAGTGTCATCGTATTTGCGATGTTTTGGTCACAAATGTGGCCATCACATTTGTGAAGAAGCCTTGCATTTGCGAACCTGAGCTGCTGGGCTGGAGTTCGCTTTTGCGAGAATTTCTCGCATTTGCGAAGCTTTTGGTTACAAATGCGACCTTAGCAAAAATCCTCCGGTTCGCATTTGCGATAGTTTATTCGCATTTGCAAGGGTTGAATTTGCGATCTCCCTTGTCGTAAATGCGACATCTGCAGCATCCTAAAATGTTGAGAATTTCGAGACTTAACTTCATTTTGATATATTTTGAACCCTAGCTTTGATGGGAGGCGATTTTGTTAAGTGATTTTCATATCAAATCATTGAGTAAGTGCCTGTATTCTCAACTACATTTCATGATTTTACACAAGATTTAAAATCAAATTCATGAGAAATCTAGAAAAAAATTTGGGAATTTTGTCAAGACTTTAAAAAATGGAAATTTGAGATTTGAGAGTCGCATAAGACTAGGATTTGGAAACAAAATACATATTTGGACTCGTGAGGCTATGGATAGTCAGGACCTACCCTTGGACCCGGATTTTGACCAGGCGGGCCCAGGAGTTGACTTTTTAGAAATTGAATAAAAATCACAACTTTATTAATTGAAATTGTTTTTCCTTGCGTTGTGTGATGTATTTAAGTCTTCTCTGGCTAGATACCGAGCAGAGGTGAATTTTGTAAAGGAAAAGTGAAATTGAGTAGTGAATTAGCCGAATTGAGGTTAGTGTCTTGCCTAACTTTGTTGAGGGAATTTTCCCTACTATTTGACATTGTTTACTACATGCGGGGGTGATACATATATGAAGTGACGAGCATATATGCATGTGCCAGGGTTAATCATGCTCGGGGGTAAATTAGGTCATAAATTGTGTCTTGTACATTCGGGTGATATTCTTGCTTCATGCCTTACTTGATTCCTAGATACAAAGAAAACAATATTAAATGTTGGAAACTAAGACTTAGTCCATTATGACTTGATCAAATTTGATAGAATTCTGAGAATATATTGATGTGTTTAACTCGGTTATCACTAAGCGTAATCATTAATACATTGCTACATCCAACATTCTTGAGGTACTAGATTCTATACTTGGGTTGTAGATCATTTGTGAGATTTGGGAAAATACTTGAATAATAAGTTTCTTGCGGGTTTATTGAACCATTGTTGGCTTAGGAGGTTGTTATTTAAATTCATTTTGGTTATTCATTTAAACAGTCTCCGTGATACTATTTATGTTCATTGCCTTGTGGTCATTGTTATACACATGTTTGGTAAGGAAGAGTGTAAAACACAAAGTGTGATGCCGTGCCATTGTATATACATTATTATGTGAGGAGAGTATAAAGCACTAAGGGTGATTCCATGCCATATCATTGAGAGTAAAAGCACGAAGGGTGATGCCGTGCCATATTATTAGAGTAAAAGCAAGAAGAGTGATGCCATGCCATATCATTTGTGAGTAAAAGCACGAAGGGTGATGCCGTACCGTTGCATTCATATTATTATGCTTTCATGTTATCACGAGTTCATGGCACGAATGGTGTTCCCGTGCAAGTGAGGATGAGAGACATGCATTATATTGTGATATCCTTTTGTTGCAGCTATCTTTATGTCTCTACCTTGAGTCGTTATTGTCGTATTCATGGTTCTTATGTGATACGTCGTCACTATTTTGTCCTTATCGTCTCTCACAATTGTTTTCGCGTTACCCATGCCTTCTATTTGCTTAACTTGCCAATATCATGCCTACTTCCTGGTGTTATGATTGCATCCACGTCATCTGTTTGTTGCACTTAAGTATAGGTCTTCTTCCATGTTAATCGTTCATGTCTCTACTTGTTAGCTTATAAAGATCATGTGTTCTCTTCCTTATTTGTCATATCTATCTTCATGTCTTCACCATGCTAGTTAGTTGAAATTACATTCCTTTAACTAATCTTTGTCATTACCTCTACACTTTCTGCGTAGTATGTTATTGATATTCTTATGTACATTCTCGTGCTTCATTGCTACTTGCATATTTATTACTTTGTCATTTCTGTTATCGGCATTTCTGCCATTCGGATGGTACTGATTTACACATAATTAGTGAGGATGAGATAAATGCACGAAGGGTGTTTCTGTGCCATTGGATTTGATGTCTTGAGTATATTTCTCACATTGTGAAAGTTTTTAGGTGATTATTGTGATTTATTGGTTGTCGTTCTAAGGAAAGGATTGGGGTGAGATGTTAGAACCTGTTGAATTGTGATTTCTTCTAATACTCTGTTATTGTTTTGTACATTCGTTTCGTGTATTCTATTCTTTATACTGTAGTATAGTTCTATTGCTAGATTTCGGTACATATCTTTCTTAGTAAGCATATTTTTACTAAAAAGCCTCGTCACTACTTCGACGAGGTTAGTCAAAATACTTACCGAGTACATGGGGTCAGTTGTACTCACACTGCACTTCTGCACCTTATGTGCAGACTTTTGGAGCCGAGCTGTTGGTGATGTTGGGAGCTGACCCAGAAGATGTTCGTGCATTCCGGATATAGCTACTACTTGTCCTTGGTGGCTTTAGATTTTATTAATTTATTTATGTAGTTTTCAGCAGATCGTGTAATTATTTGTATCAGCTTGTAAATTCTAAATCTTAGAATCTAATGATTTGTACTACCAGTTCTTGGGTAATTTGTAAAAGTTCAGATATTCCTTCATTATCTTCCTATAATTCTATTTGGCTTGTTTTGTCTGTAATTTGGCTTACCTAGCAGGTCGAGTTAGGTGCCATCACGACTAATGGTTTTTGGGTCGTGACTTCTGAACCTGATTTGACGAGGGATCATGCTCCACCCCCATTAGACCAAAATTGTACAAGTTCCAGGTGCCGTTTCATTCAAGGGAGATTTCCCACCTTGAACATTTGCCAAGTATGCCAGATGTGGATGCCCTCATAGGGGATATTGGCGAAATTTGGACAGCAATATGGAATGAATCTAGAGTAATGGTGCTGTCAAAGGGCATGCTTTTTCCCGATAAAGCATGCCTAACTAGGGCAGTGCTAATGTACAACACAAAAGAGTGGCGTGAGATCATGGTATGCGAATCATCTCCAGATGTATACAAGGTAGTCTGTCATAGATGGTTTAGAGGTTGTAATTGGATGCTGCGTGCGAGGAAGAAGAAAACAAATATGTGGGTTGTGGATAAATCTATTGGCACCCACAATTGTGAAATGGACACATTCAGTGGGAATCATTTTAACTTGAATGTTGACTTGATTTCTCTTATCTTTATTCCACATATTGAAGCATCCATAAGGTACAAGATCAAAGAGTGTATAACATCTGTCCACCAGGAATATGGGTGCACCATTACCAAAAGAAAGGCAATTCTCGAGCGCAAACATGCGTCTGAAATTATTTATTATAACTGGGATAAGTCCTTTGCATCTCTACCCAAGTACATGGATGCATTGCAATACTTTAACCCCGGTACTATTGTTGAATGGAAGCTTGAGCGGAGTCTAGGAATACCAGAACATATATTCAAATATGTGTTCTGGGCATTTAAACCACCAGTTGATGGTTTTCTGCATTGCCGGCCGGTACTATCCATAGACAACACTCATGTCTATGGATAGTATGATATTAAGCTGTTGATCGCCATTGCAGTAGATGCTAATGGAAGTATATTTCCCTTATCTTTTGCTATTTGTGCCAATGAAAGCCAAGAGACGTGGGCAGTATTTTTGAACCACTTGAAAGAGCACGTTGTCAAACAACATTCAGGTATTTGTCTAATATATGATCGACATGGTGGTATTTTAAGTCCTACACAGAATTTGCCTGCATGGCAAGAACCGTATGCCTTCTACCGTTACTGTGTGAGGCACCTAAATACCAATTTCCAGAAGGCACATCCCAACAAGGATTTGCATGATTTAATGTGGATGGCTGCAACAGATCACCAAGAGTGTATATTCAGGAGGCGCATGGAATCTATCAGGCAGGAAGGTGAGGGAGCCTATCGTTGGTTGATGCGACATGATATTGACAAGTGGAATTTGCATGCAGATGGTAGCAGAAGATGGGGAGTTCTGACTACAAATGCGTCAGAGTCTTTCAACGGGTTATTGAAGTCTTCACGAGGATTGCTTGTCACTGCCATGGTGCAGATGTCATTCAATTAGATGGCGGAGAGGTTTGTTGAAAGGGCTAGAGGTGCATCATCATTTATGGAAAGAGGTGTTGAATTTATGCCACTACCAATGAAAATATTTGAGAAATACAGGCAGCGAGCACATTGGCATTCATATTTATAGTATTGCAACGAGAAAAATAGTTTTGAAGTTCGCAATGCTATCCATCAAAATCGGGGGAATAATATACACACCATAAATGAAGCAGAAGGTTATGATCTCTTGGGAAATGGTCCATCTACCACATGCCGTGCTCGCATGCTATCTAGTGCTTTCAACATACAGGTTTAAGGGCAACCAACTATATTGATAATGAATATAGTGTTGCTGCATACTTAAACATCTACAATGGGCAGTTGCAGCCAGTGGGTGCTGAGCATTATTGGCCTCCAGAACCATTTAAAATGGTGTGTAACAAGGACTATGTACGTCAATGACAAGTGCAAAAAAGAACACGTATACGGAACCAAATGGATGTTCGTGATACCTTTTATGCGCGCAAATGTGGCATATGCTTGAAAACAGGACACGTCCATCGTAAATGTCCTTCAACTGGTTTGGATGGCGGTGGTAATCCAGCTCATGGTGGAAGTTCATCTAATGTACCCAACTATCAAGGATACACGTAGTGTTTTGTTTTCATAATATGGTCGTAATAAGTGTGTGTACTATTTTATCTTGCAGAATGTATGAAATAAAATTATGTTTCCATTGCTGTAAAATCTTATTGATATTTAACATTAATACTTCAGTACAACAATCTAATATAAATCCATTTTAAAAAAAATAATTGTCTTGTCAACATGAAAAAGTTGCTCGTCCGCAAAAGCTATCTTCTGGAAAATTTGTATTGTACCTGAAAGAATCTTTAACATGCGAAACATAGTGTGGTGAAATACTACGTTATCTTTATTGTCTTGGCATGGTGAAGTACTACATTACGTGTGTTGTCTTATCGGCCTAAAAAGCTTCTCGCCTGCAAAATCTATCTTCTGGAAAAGCTGTATTGTTCCCAAAAGAATCTTTAACACACGAAGCATAACGCGGTGAAATACTACATTTTGTGTGTTGTCTTGCCAACCTAAAAAGCTGCTCGCGTGCAAAAACTATCTTCTGAAAAAGCTGTATTGTACCCGAAAGAATATTTAACACGCGAAGCATAGCGGTGAAATACTACGTTATCTGTGTTGTCTTGCCTATAAATAACTAGCGCATTTTAGTTCTTATATGCACTTAAACAATAGAAATAACAAAACGTTCCATAAAGTTTTCATTTTTCTTGCATTTAGAAATTTCAAGACGCAATGACCAACCAAGGTTCTATTGTGGAAAACGTGCAATTTTGAAGGAATGTTGGTCAAATGGTGATGTTGTGCGCATACACTGGATATGTCAATTATTGTTTGGATGCAATGACGGAAATCAATGTATGTTTGAAGTATTGTATGATGAACCCATTAACCAGGAATACTACAAATCATGTTTGCAGTATGTTTGGAATATGAACGGTGAATACCAATGCCAGATCTCTAAAATGCAACGAAAAATTACAGCAGAGAATAATAGGCGATAGTGACTAAACAAACACATGTATGTATTGAGTGTAGTATTTTATCTTTATGTTTTTCATGTCATGTATTTTCATTAGTTGTATTGAATTTAAATTATGTTAAGTTGCTATGTTTGTGTTTGTGTTGTAGTATTAAATAACGAAGAATCGGAGAAATAAAAACATAATGCCCATACAATGTAAACAATAAAAATTCTTGTTATTATTTACTGAATGTCATATGTACATAAAATACAAAAAAATCAATGTGTCCCACATCCTGTATGCTTTAAAGTAGCCGTTGGCCTGAGGTGCATCCTATCCCGCCCGGCTACACTATCAGGATCTTCCTCATTACGTCGCCTCTTTATCGGAGGATGTGCTGTAGTATGATCATCAATAGGGCTGGCAGGATCGGTAGAAGGGGCCGTCGGTCGAATAGTAACCTACAAAATAATAAGATATTTTAGTATATGAAATATATATTAGTAATGTACGTGTTAAGTCACAAAAATTTAAATTGTCTTACCATGGTCTCGTCAGGCTCCTGAATATAACCATCCATTGCAGCCAGGTCAGTATCGCACAAAATAGCCTCCGTGGCGGGTGAGGATGAAGTCTTAAAAAAAATATAAAGATATTTATGGCTAATCAATGAGATAAAAACAAATATAAATAATAGTAATACAAACAAACCTGTGCCTATGAAAGATCCACAGTATCCCTCGATGATGATCCATAACTCAGCCGATGCCCACTATCCACATCTCGTGTCGGACGATCATCAGCAACAGTCGACAGGTCAGGAAAATACTGATCCCAATCCTCTCACGTAATGGCCGTGCCCGCGATCAATAGTGGAGCTGACGGGGTCACCTGCGAAGTCCCTGGAGTAAGCTGAAGGCTGACTGACGACATATCATTATGAACATGGTCTGGCTCATGGAGGTCACCTGGCTGATAAACTCCAACATCCTCAATAGGAGCCTCAACGCCCCCTTGCTGGGGACCACTTCTTCACCGACCCCCACGACCTCGTGGGACACCCCTACCTCGTGGGACACCCCTACCTCATGGGACATCCCTACCTCGTGGGGCACACCTGCCACGTCGACCAATTTCCGGCTCCATTGCTGGCCCACGACGTTACTGCTATCGTATCCTAAGCGCTCATCATCTCGGGCTCGCCTTAATGTTTGGGAAGCCAGATCGGTATCCTCCCGGCCATACTCGTGCAAAGCGGCTGCTCGCTTGCTGGTATGCTGCTGATCTGCAGTCCCAACTAGTGGAACAGATGTAGGCCAATAACATGCACAATATGTAAACTATAAATTATAGAACGCTAGGTTAATGTTATAAGTAAGTATACCAAATAACATACCAGTGCCTCGTGCCTCCCGGCGTATGGAACGTACCAACCGCCATCACGATAAATGGGATTCCCGATGAAAAGTCGGGTAACACTGCGGTACCAGGCCATATACTCATGCTCACCATCCGGACGGTCATGTGGAGGGGGGGGGGGCAGAATCAGGTCATGTCGCTGGTGCCAAGTATCGATCATTGCCTCTAGCCATGTCATATATGACTGGTGCACCCTGGGATCATCCCACTGGTAATGAGTTATATGCCAAGCGGGCGGTGGCGGTACAAGATATGGGCGACCAAACTAGAAAAGTAGTCGCTCGGTGGCATGATGCTTGACAATATCAAGACACATCAACAAGAGGGAAGAGCTCCACATAATTAGGCCGGTTGAGCAATAATTGGCAAACCAGCTATTAGCTCGTCGCTGTATGGCCTCCAAATGAACTATCAATTAACAACAGAAAATGTGAGTATACGCAACACATATGAAGCCATGACAAGTAAAATTAGTTACATTTACATGTGCTCCCTCCAGAAAATCCAAAAAATCCCTGCAATAGGGGAGATTATGTCGAGCATCGTATTCCCATCCATATCCTCGCCTATCAACCCACCTCCTAGATAAAGGGAGAAACGAAGGTGGTGCACCCAGAGATAAGGGTGGTAGATATGGATGCAACTGTAGAAACTGCTCCCAGGCACAAATCTAATATACAACGTGGACGTAAAATTTAAGGTATATTTTTACTAGGTATGTTTTAATGAATAGAGTATTCGACTATGTTTCATCTGTAGCAGCGGCAAAATTCCAGCAACGTCTCGCTGGGTGCCCATGCTCGCCTGACACATCTGCCTGTACAAGTAACCGAGAACAACAACACCCCACCTGTAATGATGTAAATCATCTAGCCGCTCAAGATGATGAAGAAATCTCAAGCTTACTAGGATGCCCAAAGTGTTCGGGAACAAAACCCCTCCAAACATAAGTAGCAACAGCAACCTCGTGTATCGGTGAATATGAAGCTCCGGTGTATCATCTGTGATGTTAGCGTGCATCGCCTCAAAATGCTACCGGACGGGCGTCAACTGCAGACAACTAGCCCCAATCAATGCAGTCTCATCCGGTGGCTGGTAAGCGGTGAGCCGCTGCAGCATCTCCAGGTACTGCAAACACGTATACTCTTTGATGGCATTCAGAAAAGCAACAGGGTGTCCATCAATGGGAAGCCCATACTGGACCTCCACATCCTGAAGCGTGATAGTGGCCTCGCCAATGGGAAAATGGAATGTGTGCGTCTCCGGTCACCACCACTCTATCATGGCCATGATCAACGACCAATCCAGCTGCAGCTGGCCGATCTCCACAATCCTATAAAAACCCGTATCCTGGAGGCGTCTGACTATACAGGGATGAAGAGTGTGGGCCCTAAAAAGTTCCACATATCATCTAGTCTCCTGGCGCAGAACGTCTGGGCCAGTAAGTGTCCCTCCCATATGTAGGAAGACCTATGCTCGCCCTGTAACAACAGTAGCTCTAGTGAGACAGGTCTGGGATGCAAAGGCAAAACCTCCATGTGGCTACTGTAAATTGAACAATATTATTACATTATTTTTCTTTTTCATTGCTCAATTATATTGCAATACCTTCAATATTATAATTTAATATATTATTGTTACTATATTGTTAATTATGTTGATACATTTTTAATATTATAATTTTATATTTTATATGTTACTTTAATATGTTAGTTTTATTATTTTATATGTTAGTTTGATTATTTTATATGTTTGTTTGTTATTTACCTATTTTTGACTATAATAAAATTAAATAATGAATTGTCATAAATATACAAGATTTAATTATTAAATATTCACATATGGGTTACAGACTCGATATTTGAGGCCCAGTAGCACCAAGATATCCTGAATTCTTGCGTTCATAATGAGAAAAGTTTTCCGATTTATCACTCAATAGGTGTGTTATTTTAAATGTTAGTTTAATATTGTATATGTTAGTTTTATTAATTTATGTGTTAGTTTT
This sequence comes from Nicotiana paniculata, assembly GCA_005239505.1. NCBI lineage: Eukaryota > Viridiplantae > Streptophyta > Magnoliopsida > Solanales > Solanaceae > Nicotiana > Nicotiana paniculata. The sequence goes on from MDKI01161765.1 coordinate 30,308, forward strand.
ATTATTTTATATTTTTGTTTGTGACTCATTTATTTCTTACTATAATCAAATTAAATAATTAATTTTCATAACTATACATGATTTAATTATTAAATATTCATATAAAAATACTTAATCTGGGAAATATTATTGTTTTCTCATGTTATTTTTTTACGATCGTTGACTAAAATTGGACAGAGTTTGCGTTTGAACTATCAGCTTTTTGACGTATTTTTGGGTATAAGAGATACTTAAATGATTAATTTTAATTACTACAAGGACACTACGCTAAATGCCACTACGTTTTACTACGCTAAAAAGGTACTACATTACAAATACAAGTACTACATTAGGCCAAAAGATACCACTACAGGAAACTAAAGTAACAATTTATCTATTTTACTAGTATTTAAGCAAATAAATAATCTAAATCGGATAAAAACAACAAATAAATTTAATCACAAAAATACATATACCACAATAAAAATTAATTAATTAATATTTTTTTAACAACTAATAATAATTTCTCTATTTTTACTAATTTTTTAGCACACTAATACTATAGTCCGGATAAAAACAACACATTAGTTAAATCGCAAAACAATTACAGAACAACATAGATCACATTAAAAACAACTAACATGCATTTTTATACGAGTTTTAACATAAACTAAGTTGGAATACCTCGATTTAAAGTTTTTGAAAAATTAAAGATTTGGTGATTTGGAGCCGAAACAAGCAACCCACTCCGAGAAAACGCCTTAGCTAGACGTGGGATCGAGAATCTACACTTTTTGTGGGACCGGTGGGCTCCACTCGAGCTATTTTTGCTTAAAAGTGGGAGGAGGGGGGGGAATTGTTTTCAGTTCTGTGGGGAAAGGAAAGGGACGTGTTTTTATATAAGTACAGTGCCCTTTATTAAGTCGCTATACTATAGCGTCTTAATAAAGAGCGCTATACCTTCCCACTTCTTTGACGTTCAAATATAGCGCCTCTTTGCCCTTGTGTTGTTATTGTAAATATGGTGATTTTGGGACTTTTCTTTCTTGTGGGGGCACATGGATTATGATGGATTGGTGACAGTGATATATCCTGAATTGAGTAAATTGAGCATATGTAGTAGACTAGTGTTTTTGAGTCACTTTTTGAGGCTCGGTTGTTGTCACTTAATTATTTTGAAACTCCATTGTATTCTTGAGATTGTTTTAAATGAGGGAGTTGTTTGGCTGATCCACATACTTGCGCCTTATTATTAGTACCAAGCAAATCCGTAAGTATAGTGCTTAAATAGGAGAATGTGATTTGGACATGATAGCAATGCTAATTGTGCTTAAATAGTAGAACCTCATTGAATTTTTGGTTTTGATTTGCTTGAGGACAAGCAAAAGCTTTAAGTTGGAAGTGTTGATGAGTGGCGATTTTACCATTTATTTTAGTCTTTTTTGTTTAGATTTTGTGTCCGTTAATTGTAATATGAGGATATTTATGGTGTGTGTTGCTAGATTTTCAGGTAAATGATGCCATGAAGAGAGTTGGATTCAATTAAAGTGGAATTGATAAAAAAGAGTAAAAAAAAGTGCAAAATCCTTCAATGATTTCGCATATGCGGAACACTGTTCGCTTATGCGACATTGCATCTGCGAGGGGAAAGGCCACATCTGCGAAAAGGAGTAACCATGCACTGGGGCCGCATCTGCAGTCATTAATCCGCGCATGCGGAGTCGCTTCTGTGACAGTGTAGCCCGCATCTGCGAAAAGGGAAACTCCACAAAAGCTTCACATCTGCGACTGGCAGTCTGCTTTTGCAGAGTCGCACCTGCGATGATTCATTCCGCAGGTGCGATCAACAGTCTTCAGCTCTGGGTAATTCTGGAATTTCACATTTTCTCTATTCCAAACAAACAAATACATGACCTAAATTACTGGAAAGACATCTTTGGCAGATATTTGGAAGCCTTTGGCTAGAGAACACAAGTTTCGGAGCCAGGGTTCTTGCACACACACTTGGGTCTTGAAGATTTGAAGTTTTTGGTTGAGAATTTCTTACCCATTTATGTTCATTTCTTCATTTCCTTTCTTTGAATTGTATATCTAAGTTAGTAGTATTTTTTCCAACACTTGAATATTTTTTATGGGAATATTCATATTTAAAGTGTGGATTAAATATCTTGTTGTGCTTATGTGTTGAGCGATTTTATTTATTATGAAGTGAGTTATTGTTTCTTTAATTATTCTTGTTCTTTAATGTTTCCAAAGGGATTAGCTAACAGTAGGACTCACCCATTTACTTCGAATTAATTTTGGGAAAGATAATTTAGGGTTGGGAAATATTAATTAACAAGAACTCGAGGATTTAACCCTCACTTTATAGATTCTACGTAATGACCCGATCGGTCATTTTGCTTTATAGAAACCCGTTTCCCTAAATATGACTCCCTGTATGTGCCTTTTCTATTTTATGACTTGTGGGGATGGTTAGTTCGGGAATTGGAAGGGTTCGGGCTGAAATCAGAACACTTGGTTCGCTAAGGTTGGCTTAAAAGGCCAAGTTTGATTTCAGTCAACATTTTGAGTAAACAACCTCATAATCGGGATTTGACGTTTCCAATAGTTTCGTATGATAATTTCGGACTTGGGAGTATGTTCGGACCAGGTTTTGGATGACCCGGGAGTGTATCAACGCCTAATGTCAAGAGTTGGTTCTTGGAGTTCTTTAAATTAGATTAGGAAGGAGTTTTGGTGATATCGAGGTCTCAACAGAAAATCGAGACCAAGAATAGTTCCGTAATGTCATTTAAGACTTGCACGCAAAATTTGGTGTCATTCCGAGTAGCGTAAGTATGTTTTGGCGCATTGGAAGTAAATTGAATAACTTGAAGTCCTTAAGTTTAATTCAATTGGTTTTGGGGTGCGATTCTTAGTTTTAATGTTGTTTCGGGCGTTCTAAGAGCTCAAGCGAATCCGTTTTATGAATCCGAACTTGTAGGTATGTTTGGATGGGGCCTCGGGGGCCCTGGGTGCCATTCAGACGATGCGTGAGTTGAGTTTAAAACTCAACAAGGCTGCTGGTGCACCAGTTCTGGTGTGCCCGCACCTGCGAGGTGAGAGCCAAGCCCAACAGATGCGATCCAAGGAGGCTAGCCCAGGTTACGCAGATGTGGCCCCTTCTCTGCAGAAGTGGGAGCCCGTCCGCAGAAGCTTCCCCAGCCGACCCAGCCAACTCCGCAGAAGCGGACTCCTGGTCCGCAGAAGTAGATCCCCAGATGCGGCCAATGCACAGTAGGTGCGAAAATCGCTGGGGCAGTGCGGTTCATCTAATACGGGACTTAAGCCATTTTAATCATTTCTCTCACTCATTGGACGATTATTGAAGATTCTTGAGAGGAATTTCCACCTAGCTTTTGGAGGTAAGTAATTTCCACCTATTGTGAGTTTAATACATAGGTTACAAGTAGATTTCAACATGAAAATTGGTAGAAATCATGGGTTTAGATGAAAAACCTAGGGTTTGACAAAAATGAGATCTTACTACGAAATTGAACATGAAATTTAGTGTAAATCATATATTTATGTTCCTTAGGTTGTGGATAACAATTTCCTTCAAAAAGTTTCGGAATCCGGGCACGTGGGCCCGGGGGTGAACTTTAGGAATCTTGCAATTTAGGTTGGGAAATCATTTTAATAGTGGATATATGAACTTTTGAGCATATATTAATTAATTTATATAATTTTTGACTAGTTCCGAGTAATTTGGCACCAAATTTAGAGGTTTGAGCGCATTCTTGAATTGGGAAGTAGGCTTTGAGATGAGGTAAGTCTCTTTTATAACCTGGTAAGAGGGAATTAACCCCTTAGGTGAACTTAAATCATAATATGTTTCTATTTGTGGGGGCTACTCATGCACGACGTGACGAGAGTCATTGCGTAGCTACTATTCATGCTCATGCCCGGGTAGCTTTAGACTACACCATGATTTTGTTTGTATTGTTTCTTGATTACACTTTCTACTTGTTGGTTTTCTTAAAGTGGAGGATGATAATTTCCATGTTTTAAAGGTTACAAGTTGAATTTCCTATTTACAAAAGATATTAAGGAATATTATGGATATAAATATTATATGGTTAGGGTCGTTCGACCCTCGACAGTGCACATTATATTATTATGTATTTGGATAGCGCCGTACGTCCTCGGCATAACGCGTGCATAGTGATACCAAAATCCATTTTATTTATTAATGTTTCACGGATTTGGAAGGTGAAAGGAATATATGAGTGAAATGATTTGCTTCTTACTTGAAAAATAGGATTTGTTTACTTACTTCATATTGAGCTCTATTATCATTATATATTTCATGCTTAATTAGAACTTCATATTATCATGTTTTTGGCCCTTAGTAAGTGTCAAAGCCGACCCCTCGTCACTACTTCTTTAAGGTTAGACTAGATACTTACTGGGTACATGTTGTTTATGTACTCACACTAAACTTCTGCGCTTGAATGTGTAGGATCTGAGACAGGTGCATTTGGTTATCAGTCCAGCGCGCACGCATGACTTGGACTCAGAGACTTTCCTGTGCCCTTTTTTCCGAGCCATTCCGCAGCAGTTGCAGTCTTTTATTTTGTTCATTTCTGTCTATTTTTTTTCTAGATAGTAGACTAGTATTCTTTTGTATATTCTACTAGAATGCCCATACACTTGTGACACTAGGTCTTGGCACACACACTATTAGACTTATTATTTTTGATTTTCTATATGATTACAATTTGTAATCATTTTCCACCATTTAATATGTTCCATTTGTAGATTTATAAACCTTTTTAACAAATGAGAAAGTGTTATCCATTCAGTAAATTATTTAAATAGGAAACCACTAGTTTAATCAGTGTTGGCTTGCCTAACGACGGTGTTGGGCACCATCACGGCCTATTGTAGAAATGGGTCATGACAACATGGTATTAGAGCACTAGGTTCATGTAGGTCTCACAAGTTATGGTCAGGTCTAATAGAGTCTTGCGGATCGCTGCGGAGAAGTATGTACTTATCTTCGAGAGGATATAGGATGTCAGGAAACTACTATTTATTCATCTCCTATTATGCAGTTGATGATATACTAAGTTTCTTCCTTCCAATTCTCTCATAGATGGTAAGGACGCACACAACAGACGTTCCCGACCTAGGAGGGGCTGCTCCCCCATGGCTAGAGGCTGAGGTAGAGGCCGGGGGAGAGAACCAGCCCGAGGTAGGGGTGAGGATGTCCCAGAGTTACCCCAGTTGCACTTCCAGTAGATCCCGTAGAGGATCCCATTTTTTAGGAGCAGGGTGAGGTGCCCGCAGCAAAGCCAGCTCTGGTAAACTTCACGTCGGAACTGGGCTTTCAGGAGGTCATGGGCCGTATGCGGTGGTTTATGGATTCAATGACCCATGCTGGTCTATTCCCAGCAGACCCAGCCACATCTCAGGCAGGAGGGGGAACATAGATCCCCTATTGCTCAGGCACCTGGGCATGTAGCTTCCATATATCAGACCGCGGTACACTACCCGCGGGCGGGGTCCAGCCAGTTGCAGCGGTTGAACCTGAGCCTAGACCAGCTACTGCCGGTGAGCTGTATAAGCTTTTGGACAGATGGACCAGGCTTCACCCTCTAGTCTTTGGGGGTGAACGACATGAGGATCCCCATGACTTTATTAACAGGTGCAGGGACAGACTACACAGCATGAGCATATTGGAGTCTCACGGGGTGTATTTCACTACCTTCCAGTTGGAGGGCAGCGCACGTAGGTAATGGAAGGCTTATCTTCTTGGAAGACCTGTAGATTCTCCTCCTATGACTTGGGACCAGTTCACACGCCTATTCCTGGATAGGTATATTCCACCCTCTCAGAGGGAAGAGTTGCAGTGTCAGTTTGAGCGGCTCGAGTAGGGCCAGATGTCAGTGACCGAGTATGAGGCGAGATTTTCTGAGTTGTCTCACTATGCACTTATGATACTTCCTACTGAGGCAGTGATTGCGGAGGTTTGTCGGGGGATTGCACTCTAGAATTCAGGCTAGCATGGCTCGGGAGGTTGAGATGGGTACTCCCTGTTAGTTAGTTATGGAGATTGCTCGTAGTATTGAGGGTTACTGTTATAAGGGTAGAGAGAAGATGCAGCGGGACAAGAGGTACCGTTTTTCTGTAGAGTTCAGAGGTGCCGCAGCTGGAGGAAAAGGTCACTTTGGGAGGGGTCAGCCCAGCAGGCCCCTATATTGAGCACTACCACCTCCTCGAGGTATTCCAGCGCGACCCTATTTCAGTGTTATGCCATAGGGTTCTTACCGGCCGCTGGCTATTTAGAGTTCTTCTAGTGGGTACTCCAGTCATCAGGGTTCTTCCAGTTCCTATTTCAGCGCCATGCCAGAGAGTTCACACCGCCCACTAGCTATTCAGGGTTCTTCTGGTGGGTATTAGGCCATCAGGGTCAGACTTCACAGAAGTAGTCCACCGCTCTGAGAGGTTGGTATGAGTGCGAGGATCCTACTCACATGAAGAGGCACTGCCCCACGCTTCGGGGCAAGGCAGTGTAACAGGGTCAACATCCCATGACTTCAGCTCCAGCAACCGCACCAGCCATCCGGCCACCCAGAGGCGGAGGGAAGGTGGGTCGGGGCCGTCCCAGAGATAGAGGTCAAGCAGGTAGGGGCCAGCCAGGTGGCGCTCCAGCAAGATTTTATGCTTTTTCGGCCAGACCAGATGCAGCGGACTCAGATGCCGTGATCAGAAGTATTAGTTCTGTCTGCGGTAGGGACTCTTAGGTATTATTTGATCCAGGGTCTACCTATTTATATCTGTCATCTCTTTTTGCTCATTTCCTGGATATTCCTCGTGACTCTTTGGGTAATCCTGTTTATGTGTCCACTCCTGTGGGTGATTCTGTAGCTGTGGATCGGATATATCGGTCCTGCATGGTCACATTCTGTGGTTTCGATACTAGAGCAGACATTTTGTTAGTTGATATGACCAACTTTGAGATCATCCTGGGCATGTATTGGTTATCCCCATATCGCGCCATCCTTGATTGCCATGCCAAGACTGTCACCTTAGCTATGCCAGAGTTACCGAGGTTGGAGTGGAAGCATTCATCTATCAGTACATCTAGTGGGATTATATCTTTTATAAAGGCTTGACACATGGTCGAGAAGGGTTGCTTGGATTATCTAGCCTATGTTTGAGATACTACCATAGAGACTCCGACGATTAATTCAGTGCCAGTAGTTCGAGAGTTCACCGATGTGTTTCCTTCTGACCTTCCAGGCATGCCTCCAGATTGTGATATTGATTTCTGTATTGACTTGGCTCCAAGCAATCAACCTATATCTATCCCACCGTACCGTATGGCTTCTAATAATTGAAGGAGTTGAAGGAATAACTTGAGGAGTTGCTAGCAAAGGGGTTCATCAGGACGAGTGTATCACCTTGTGGTGCACTAGTATTATTTGTGAAGAAGAAGGATGGAACTATGCAGATGTGCATTGATTACCGCCAGTTGAATAAAGTCACCATCAAGAACAAGTACCCGTTGCCGTGTATTGATGATTTATTTGACCAGTTGCAGGGTGCTAGGGTGTTCTCTAAGATTGACTTGAGTTCAGGGTACCATCAGTTGAATATTCAGGACTCAGATGTTCCGAAGACTGCCTTCCGTGCTAGATATGGTCATTATAAGTTCCTGATGATGCCTTTAGGCTTGACTAAAGCCCGAGCGGCATTTATGGATTTGATGAATAGGGTGTTCAGGACTTATATTCATTCCTTTGTTATTGCCTTCGTTGATGACATCTTGATCTACTCCCTTAACTTGGGGGAGCACGAGCAACATTTGAGAGTAGTGCTCCCAGATTTTGCAAGAACAGAAGCTATATGCTAAGTTCTCCAAGTCTGAGTTTTGGTTAGATTCTGTGGCATTCTTGGACATGTGGTATTAAGCGAGGGTATTAAGGTAGATACCAAGAATATTGAGGCAGTTTAGAGTTGGCCTCGTCCTACTTCGGCGATCGAGATCAGGAGTTTCTAGGGGTTAGCAGGTTATTACTGCCAATTTGTGGAGGGCTTTTCATCCATTGCATCACCTTTTCCTAGATTGACCCAAAAGGGTGCTCCATTATGTTGGTCCGATGATTGTGAGGTGAGCTTTCATAAGCTCAAGACAGCCTTGACTACAACGCCAGTTCTAGTGTTTCCTTCTAGTTCGGGAATGTATACAGTTTATTGTGACGCTTCACGAGTTGGCTTGGGTTGTGTATTAATGCTGGAGGAGAGAGTTATTGTATATGCTTCACGTCAGCTGAATCCCCATGAGAAGAATAAACCTATGCACGATTTAGAGTTAGCCGAGATCGTTTATGCTCTTAAGATTTGGAGACATTATCTATATGGGTGGCTTGTGAGGTCTATACTGATCACTGCAGTTTGCAGCACTTGTTCAAGAAATGGGACCTCAATTTGAGGCAGCGTAGATGGGTTGAGTTACTGAAGGATTATGACATTACTATTCTTGATCATTCAAGGAAGGCGAATGTAGTCGCGGATGCCTTGAGAAAGAAGGTAGAGAGTATGGGTAGTTTGGCATTCATTTCAACTGAGGAGAGGCCACTAGCTTTGGACATTTAGTCCTTCGCTAACAGACTTGTGAGGTTGAATATTTCATAGCCCAGCCGAGTTCTTGCATGTGTTGTTGCCCTGTCTTCACTATTGGAGTAGATCAAGACTCCACAGTTTGATGATCCGCACTTGGAAGTTCTTAGAGAGACGGTACTACATGGTGGTTCCAAGGAGGTTTCTATTGGCGAGGATGGTGTCCTTCGACTCCAGGGTCGTATATGTGTTCCTAATGTCGATGATTTGAGGGAGAGGATTCTAGAGGAGGCATACAATTCTCGGTATTCTATTCATCCAAGTTCTACAAAGGTGTATCGAGATCTGAGATAACATTATTGATGGCCGCGGATGAAGAAGGACATAGTTGAGTACGTAGCTAGGTGCCTAAATTTCTAGCAGGTTAAGTATGAGCACCAGAGGCCAGGTGGTTTATTCCAGCAGATAACTATACCAGAGTGCAAGTGGGAATGCAGTACTATGGACTTTGTAGTTGGTTTGCCGCGGACCTTGCAGAAGTTCGATTCGGTTTGGGTCATTGTAGACAGGTTGACCAAGTCGGCACACTTCATTTCAATTGCCACTACTTATACTTCGGAGAGGTTGTCCCAGATTTACATTCATGAGATAGCTCAATTGCACGGTGTGCCTGTTTCCATCATATCAGATAGATGCCTTCAGTTCACTTCACAATTCTGGAGGGCTATACAGCGTAAGTTTGGGACCCGTGTAGATCTCAGCACTGTGTTTCATACACAGATCGGCAGGCAATATGAGCGGATAGTTCAAATCTTGGAGGACATGCTCATGGAATGTGTGATTGATTTTGGGGGACAGTGGGATCAGTTCTTTCCTTTGGCCAAGTTTGCTTATAACAATAGTTACTAGTCCAACATTGAGATGGCTCCATTCGAGGCTTTATATGGTCGACGATGTCGTTCTCTCATTGGTTGGTTCGAGCCCGGTGAGGCCAGGTTGTACGATACCAAACTGGTGAGGGATTCCTTGGAAAAGGTGAAGTTGATTCAGGAACGACTCTGCACAGCACAGTCCTGGCAGAAGATTTATGTGGATCGGAAGGCGCATGACTTATCATTCATGGTGGGTGAGAAGGTTCTCTTGAAAGTCTTACCGATGAAGGGGATCATGAGGTTTGGGAAGAAGGGAAAGTTGAGCCCCAGGTTTATAGGCCCATTTGAGGTGTAGAGGCGAGTTGGGGGAAGTTGCTTACGGGCTTTCCTTACCTCCCAGTTTATCGGGAGTTCATCCGGTTTTCCACGTGTCGATGCTCTGGAGGTATCATCCGGACTTGTCGCATGTATTGGACTTCAATAATATTTAGCTAGATGACAGCTTAAGCTACGAGGAGGAGCCAGTTGCTATTGTTGCTAGGAAAGATCGCCAGTTGAGGTCCAAGAGGATTTCCGCGGTGAAGGTTCAGTGGAGGGGCCAACCAGTCGAGGAGGCGACTTGGGAGTCTGAGGAGGACATGTGGAGCAGATATCGTCACTTGTTCAGCACTCCAGGTATGATTCTAGACCCGTTCTAGGACGAACATTTATTTAAGAGGTGGAGAACGTAACGACCCGATTGGGCGTATTGCTTTCTAGAACCCCGTTCCCTTAAATAAGACTCCCCATATGTGCTTTTAATGTTTTATGACTTGCAGGGATGGTTAGTTTGCGAATTGGAAGGGTTCTGGCTGAAATCGGAACACTTGGTTCCCTAAGGTTGGCTTAAAAGGCCAAGCTTGACTTCGGTCAACATTTAGAGTAACCGACCTCGGAATCGGGATTTTATGGTTCCAGTAGGTTCGTATGATGATTTGGGACTTGGGCATATGTTCGGACCGGGTTTTGGATGAACCGGGAGTGTTTCAGCGCCTAATGTCAAGAGTTGGTTCTTGGAGTTCTTTAAATTTGGTTAGGAATGGGTTTTGGTGATATTGAGGTCCAAACGGAAATCCGAGCCCGAGAATTATTTCGTAATGTCTTTTAAGGCTTGCACGCAAAATTTGGTGTCATTCCGAGTAGTGTACGTATGTTTCGGCGCATTGGAAGTAAATTGAAGAACTTGAAGTCTTAAGTTTGATTCAATTGGTTTTGGGGTGCGATTCTTAGTTTTAATGTTGTTTTGGGCATTCTAAGAGTTCGAGCGAGTCCGTTTTATGATATTGATCTTGATCTTGTTGGTATATTTGGACGAGGCCTCGGGGTCCCTGGGTGCCATTCTGACGATGCGCGAGTTGAGTTTGAAACTCAACACGGCTGCTGGTGCACCAGTTCTAGTGCGCTTGCACCTGCAAGCCTTTTTCCGTATGTGCGAGCTCATAGGTGCGAGCCAAGCCTGGCAGATGCGATCCAAGGAGGTCAGCCCAGGTTCCGCAGATATGGCCCCTTCTCCGTAGAAGCGGAAGCCCGTCCGCAGAAGCAGCCCCAACCGACCAGCCAACTCCGTAGAAGCGGACACCTGGTCCGGAGAAGCGGATCCCTAGATGCGGCCAATGCACAGTTGGTGCGAAAATCTCCGTGGCAGTGAGGTTCATTTAATACGGGACTTAAGCCATTTTTACTCATTTCTCTCACTCTTTGGGCGATTATTGGAGCTTCTTGAGAGGGATTTCCACTTAGCTTTTGGAGGTAAGTAATTTTCACCTATTGTGAGTTTAATACATAGGTTATGGGTATATTTCAACATGAAAATTGGTAGAAATCATATGTTTAGATGAAAAACCTAGGTTTTGACAAAAATGAGATTTTACCACAAAATTAACCATGAAACTTAGTGCAAATCTTATATTTATGTTCCTTAGGTTGTGGATAACAATTTCCTTCAAAGAATTCTAAAATCTGGGCACGTGGGCCCAGGGGTGAATTTTAGGAATCTTGCAATTTGGGTTGGAAAATCATTTTAATAGTAGAGATATGAACTTTTGAGCATAGATTAATTAATTAATATAATGTTTGACTAGTTCTGAGTCATTTGGCACCAAATTTGGAGGTTTGAGCGCATTCTTGAATTGGGAAGTAGACTTTGAGACGAGGTAAGTCTCTTTTCTAACCTTGTAAGAGGGAATTAACCCCTTAGGTGATCTTAAATCATAATATGTTTATATTTGTGGGGGCTACTCATGCACGATGTGACGAGAGTCCGTGCATAACTACTATTCATGCTCGTGTCCGGGTAGATTTAGGCATACACCATGATTTTTTTGTATCGTTTCTTGATTACACTTTCTACTTGTCGGTTTTCTTGAAGTGGAGGATGATAATTTCGATATTTTAAAGGTTACAAGTTGATTTTCCTGTTGCCAAAAGCTATTAAGGAATATTATAATTAATTGTGAACACCTATGTTCAACCGCTTCGCAAATATATTCCGCAGGGAGCGGGCCATTTGCCTCATGGGAGCGGCCTTTTGCCTCGGCAGGATTTATGGATCGTTCGACCCTCGGCAGTGCACAATATATTATTATGTATATTTAGATCGGGCCGTACGTCCTCGGCATAACTCGTGCTTAGTGATAACGAAATCCCTTTTTATATTTATTAATGTTTCACGAACTTGGAAGGTGAATGGAATAGATAAGTGAAATGATTTGCTTATTACTTGAAAACAAGGATTTGTTTACTTACTTCATGTTGAGCTCTATTATCATTATATATTTCATGCTTAATTAGAACTTCATATTGTTGATACACTATATATATATATATATATATATATATATATATATACATACTTTAAAAGTAGTCTATTTGCATCATCGTTTAGCTTATATACAAGCATTTTTCATAATTTTTAAAGGCTTTAAATCAACTTATTTATGCATTTTATTATATAAATATCCAATAATTATCCTTCAAATTATTTTTATGATGATTTAATCATCCAAACTTGTCATTTACACCAACATGTATGTTTTAAATATTTTACTGCATTGTTTATAATTACATTTTCATTTTTAGGCTAATTGCACATTTTTGCAATAATAGCCTATATTCATGTATAACTAATTGCATGCCTAAAAATGGAAAGCATATCTCCACAAGATCGAACCAAAATCGGTTCAAATCCCTGATCCTTTTTTGCTATTCCGTGTATATTCATGCTATATTCTATTGTGAGTAGAAATATTTGTTTATTTTTGTTGATTCTTACTTACCCCAAAACTAGGGTTTTCAGATCCTTTCAAATCGAACAAAAATTGGTTCAATTCTCTGATTTTAAGTGTTATTATGTCTATATTCGTCCTATATTCTATTGTGGTCCGATTGTTTTGTTATATTTTGTTAATATTTACTTTTCCTAAAAACTAGGGTTTGCCTGATTTTCTCCTAAATTGATTCTAATCGATTCTGCATGCTCTTCTTTCCTTACTTTTATGTCTGATTGATTATATTTACCTGTCTGTTTGTTCAATTCCTACTACTGTAAAAACCGATTCACCTTCCCCTTTTTGACAGAACTTCGATCACTATTTTCTCTAAAAACTAAAGCTTTACTCTGTGTTCGTTGAGCATCTTGTTTTGTTTTGGCTCTTGGCCGGCTTGAAGCCAAGGCTACCACATTTCTACTTTTCTAACCTCTCTCTTGGGTGTGAGCACTTACCTGGGTTCTTGAAACCCTTGGGAACTTGACACATTTGAGACTCTGGGTCCTTACTGCTGGTCTTTTCTTGTTTATTGAACAATCACTGATTTGTTTCTAAACCCTCACAATGTTTATTCTATTATGTTAGCATGTTCTGTTCTCTAAAACTGCATGACTTAATGTATTCCCTTGACTCTCTTTATGTGTGATTTTGCCTAGAATTGCTAGCCTAATAATGTCTTTGCACCTAACTTAGTTAATTTGGACAGAATGAAGCATGTGTAGTTTGGTGTTATTGATAACTTGAATGTTCTGCCATGGTTATATGGCTTAATCCATGTTCCCTTCCTAATTTTTAACTTCTAGTAATTAGGTGATGTTATTAGCATGCCCTAACTTGTTTAAGACCTTCACACAAAGTGTAGTATTCTCCTATGACTATAGCTGTCACTCAATATGTTCTTGCCTTATCCAATTCTGTACCTATAACAACCTGCTATCCTTTGAACTAGTCTTTCTTGACTGATGCCTTCTATGATCTCTGATTCTGTTTGTATTATATTGTTTAATCCCTGAGTTTAGCATAATATGATCCTTCAAAGTTCGAAAGTGGTTGCATTAATTGGTTTTACTAGCTTCACACTCCTTTTTCTTATTAACATGTCACCCTGATCCAATGTGTTATCCTGCTTCTGGAGTCCATGTTCATTATGTAATTGTCACGACCCAAACTAGCCCGTTGTGATGGCGCCTATCGCAGTACTAGGCTAGCCGATTCGTTATTAAGAAAATAGACAATTCTCTTCAATAATTTATATTTTTAAAAAAACTTTTCGTCATACATCTCTCGTTAAAAATTTAAACAAGTAAAAGTAAACAAATATAAACCAACCGCCCGACCTCGGGTGTCACTAATCATGAGAATTTAGGATACAAGTCTGATACAGTCTACTCAAAATGACAATAGAAGTCTAATAAAAATGAACAACTAGAAGATAGGAGGGAGAAGAGCAAGGTTGCGATCACCGTGCAGCTACCTTGCTAAGCTCCGGAATGAACTGAGGAAGAATCAACACTCACTCGGATGACCTGTGGCACCTGGATCTGCACACAAGGTACAGGGAGTAACGTGAGTACGCCAACTCCGTAAGTAACAACTATAAATAAAGGCTGAGTGCAGTGACAAGCAGTAAAATCACATAAAGTTCAAGATTTATGAAGTCTCAATGGAACAACAAGTGTCAAATCAGTGTTCAAATTAAAATATCATTTAGAACTCTAGTTCCAGTGGAAAACACGTACGAATATCTTCAACATTTTCAATAAAGGGTCAGTATAAAAATATAGTGGAAATAATGATTTCATCAACAAGCCCCTCGGGCAAGCCTCCCAATCACTCGTCACTCAACACTCAGCATTACAGACTCCGGAGGGCTCCTACAGCCCAAGCGCTATATCGCTGCGGCGTGCAACCCGACCAATATCGCTGCGGCGTGCAAACCGATCCATATATCGATGCGGCGTGTAGCCCGATCCATACATATATTTATATCGTTGCGGCGTGCAGCCCGACCCATATATATGTATCCTCACAATCAGGCCCTCGAACTCACTTAGTCGTCAAACTCACGAGCCATTCGGGTGTTTCAATAAAATCAGGGGACTCAGCCCAAACAACTTTCATATGATTTAAAATAGAGTATTGAAACTGAATTAAACAATAAACAGGTAAAATCATGACTGAGGATATGCTTTCAAATCAAAAAACACTGTGAGGAAAATAATAAAATACCACTGAGGGTCCAAACAGTACAGGCACAAGGCCCCAAACATGGCATTCAGCCCAAGTTATAAGAATTCTTTCTAAAACATATAGCTAGTATACAACTTTATTCAAAATATTCAAGTCTATAGTTGCTATGGGACGAACCAAGTCTCAATCCCTAACGGTGCACGTCCACACGCAATGCCCTCAATATAATGAAATAGTATGAAATTCCGGGGTTTCATACCCCCAGGTCTAGATTTGCAATCGTTACTTACCTCAGTTAAGCCAAACACTACTCCGCAATTCCCTTGCCGCTCGAATCGGCCACAAATCGCCCCAAATCTATCAAAAATTAGTATATTATCATTAATATATGCTAAAGGACGAAGCCCATATAAAAATTATCAAATTAAACCACAAATCCCGAAATTGGCCAAACTCAACCCCCAGGCCCACGTCTTGGAATCCAACAAAAGTTACAAAACTAGAAACCTCTTTCACTCATGAGTCCATTCATACCAAATTTACCAAAATCCGACCTCGTTTGACCCTTCAATTCCTTAAATTAAACTCTCCAATTTCAAGCCCTAATTTCCCCAATTTTCACCCCTAATTTCTAGAATTTTTCTTGCTTAATCAACTGAAATTCATCATAGGTACGAGTATTAAGTTCAAAAATCTTACCTCAACGAATTCCCCTTTGATTCCCTCTTCAAAACCCTCTAAAAGCTCCAAAAACCGAGTGAAAAATGTGACGAAATGCCCAAAAATCGCGAAGTATGGCTTTTATAGCTTCTGCCCAAGGGGTATCGCACCTGCAGCCCCTTTCTCTCACCCGCGCTACCGCACCTGTGCTCCAAGACATCGCACCTGTGCTCCAAGACATCGCACCTGCGAAGTCCACTTATCCCACCTGATTCCGCACCTGCGACGCGTTTCTCGCACCTGCGGGCTTGCAGGTGCGCTCCTCACTTGCGCATCTGCACTCATCCCCCTTGCTGCCCATCTCCGCATCTGCAACTCATTTCTCGCACCTGCGACCTCCGCGCCTGCGCTCCTCCTTCCGCATGTGCGGAACACCAGAAACATCAGCACCATATGTTTTCTTTCATTTCCAAACTTCTCGTTAGCCATCCGAGATCATCCTGAGGCCCTTGGACCTCAAACGACAACATAGATAGGTAACATATCAATACACAAACTTAGTCTAACCTTCGGAACACCTAAAACAACATCAAAACACCGATTTAATCCCATATTCAAGCCTAAGGATTTCTAAACTTCCAAAATTCGCCAACGATGCCGAAACGAACCAAACCACGTCTGAATGACCTGAAATTTTGCACACACATCACAATTGACACTAGGAACCTATTCCAACTTCCGAAATCCATTCCGGCCCCGATATCTAATTTTCCACCGCCGACTGGAAATCGCCAAATTTCCAATTTCGCCAGTTCAAGCCTAATTCTACCACGGACCTCCAAATTACATTCCGAACACACTCTTAAGTCCAAAATCACCTAACGAAGCTATCCGAACAATAAATACCCTAATTCGAGACCGTTTACTCATAAGTCAACTTCCGGTTGACTTTTCCAACTAAATATCCAAATTAAGAGACTTAGTGTGTCATTTCCCTCCAAAATCACTCCGAACCCGAACCAACCAACCCAAGGAAACATGATCAGACTGAACAACACACAAAGGAGCAGAAATGGGGAAAACGGGGTTATGAATCTCGAAACGATCGGCCGGGTCGTTACATCCTCCCCTCTTAAACAAACGTTCGTCCTCGAACGGGTCTAGAAACAAACTTAGAGTCTCAAATAGGTGTGTATATCTTCTCTGCATCTCCCACTCGGTCTCCCAGGTGGCCTCCTCTTCCGGTTGCCCTCTCCACTACACCTTAACAAAAAATCTATATCCTTTGACCTCAATCTTCGAACCCGACGATCCAAAATACCCACTGGCTCCACATCATCGGTCATATCACCCTCCAACTGAACCATGCTGAAGGCCAAAACATGGGACGGGTCGCCAATATACTTTCTAAGCATGGAAACATGAATAGCGGATGCATACTCGACAAGCTGGGTGGAAAAACAAGCCTATAAGCCACCTCCCCTATCCCTTGAAGCACCTCAAAAGACCCAATGAACAGGGGGTTCAACTTGCCCCTCTTCCCAAACCGCATAACACCCTTCATGGGTGACACATTCAGCAACACCTTCTCCCCAACCATGAAAGACACATCACGGACCTTCCTGTCCGGGTAGCTCTTCTGCCTAGATTGCGGCGTGCGAAGCCGCTCCTGAATCAACTTCACCTTATCTAGAGCATCCTGTACCAAATCTGCAACCAAGAGTCTAGCCTCACCCGGCTCAAACCAACCAACCCGAGATGTACACCTCCCCCCGTAAATAAATGACACCAGCACGCAACATGTCCTCAAGTATTTAAATAGTACGCTCAGACTACCCGTCCGTCTGAGGGTGGAAAGTTGTGATCAACTCAACTTGTGTACCTAATTACCGCTGCACGGTCCTCCAAACTTGCGATATGAACTGAGTACCTCTATCAGAAATGATGGAAATTAGGACACCATGCAGACGAACAATCTCTCGAATATTAATCCCGGCTAACCACTCCGAAGTGTAAGTAGTACCATCAAGAACGAAGTGCACGGACTTGGTCAGCCGATCCACAATAACCCAAATAGCATCGAACTTCCTCGAAGTCCGTGGGAGCCCAACTACAAAGTCCATGGTGATCCTTTCCCACTTCCACTCCGGAATATCTAGTCTCTGAAGCAAGCCACCCGGTCTTTGATGCTCATACTTAACCTGTTGACAGTTGAGACACCAAGCTACAAATCCAACAATATCCTTCTTCATCCGCCTCCACCAATAATGCTGCCTCAGATCCTGATACATCTTCGCAACACCTGGATGGATGGAATATTGCGAGCTGTGGGCCACCTCAAGAATCAACTCCCGAAGCCCATCTACATTAGGCACGTATATCTGACCATGCATCCTCATCACACCATCATCACTAATAGTCACATCCCTGGCATCACCTAGCCGGACCCTATCCTAAATAACGAGCAAGTGTGGGTCATTATACTGACGCTCCCTGATACGGTCATAAAGAGAAGACCTGGAAACTACGCAAACCAACACCCGGCTAGGCTCTGATATATCCAATCTCACAAACTGGCCCGCTAAGGCTTGAACATCAAGTGCTAAAGGTCTCTCTACTGTTGGAAGATATGATAAACTCCCAAAACTCTCTGCCCAGTGACTCAGGGCATCAACCACTACATTGGCTTTCCCCGGATGGTATAGAATATTGATATCATAGTCCTTGAGAAGCTCCAACCATCTCCGCTGACGCATATTCAGATCCTTCTTCTTGAACAGATGCTGCAGACTCTGGTGATCAGTATAAATATCAGAATGAACTCCATAAAAATGATGATGCCAAATCTTCAAGGTGTGAACAATGGCTGCTAGCTCAATATCATGCATCGGATAATTATTCTCATGGGTCTTCAACTGGCGCGAGGCATAGGAAATCACCTTACCCTCCTGCATCAAGACACATCCAATGCCTATCCTCGAGGAATTACAATACACGGTATAAGAACCTGAAGCTGATGCTAGAACTAACACTGGAGCTCTGGTCAAGGCAGCCTTAAGCTTTTGAAAGCTCTCCTCACACTCGTCCGACCACCTGAACAGAGCACCCTTCTGGGTCAATTTGGTCAAGGGAAAAGCAATAGAAGAAAACCCCTCAACAAAGCGACAGTAACAACCCGCCAAACCAAGGAAGCTCCTAATCTCTGTAGCTGAGGACGGTCTGGGCCAACTCTGCACCGCCTATATCTTCTTTGGATCCACCTGACTACCTTCACTGGACACCACGTTCCCCAAGAATGCTACTGAGCCAAGCCAAAACTCAGACTTGGAGAACTTTGCATAAAGCTTCTCCTCCCTCAATCTCTGTAATACAACTCTCAAATGCTAAGCATGCTTCTCCTGGCTACGAGAGTACATCAATGAAAATAATGAAGGAATCCAATTATGGCTGAAATACGCTGTTCATCAAATGCATGAACGCTGCTGGGGCATTGGTCAGCCCAAAAGACATCACCAAGAACTCATGATGGCCATAACGGGTCCTGAAAGCCGTCTTAGGAATATCCGAATCTCGAATCTTCAGCTGATAATAACCGGACCTCAAATCAATCTTAGAGAACACCCTATCTCTCTGAAGTTGGTCAAATAAATCATCGATATGAGGAAAATGATACTTGTTCTTGATTGTGACCTTGTTCAACTGCCTGTAGTCAATACACATTCTCATGGAACCATCCTTCTTCTTCACAAACAGAACCGGTGCACCCTAAGGTGACACTCAAGGAAAAATAAACCCATTATCTAGGAGTTCTTGAAGCTGCTCTTTCAATTCCTTTAACTCTGCCGATGCCATATGATACGGTGGAATAGAAATAGGCTAAGTGCCTGGCACCAAATCAAGACCAAAATCAATATCCCTGTCGGGCGGCATGCCCGACATGTCTGCAGGAAACACATCCGGAAAATCATGGACCACGGGAACAAAATCAACAGTAGGAATCTCAGCACTGACATCCCTCACAAAAGCCAAATAAGATAGGCACCCTTTCTCCACCATACGCTGAGTCTTCAGGTATGAAATCACCCTACTAGGCACATAATCCCGGCATCGCTAAGGTCACGGTCTTAGCGTGACAATCAAGAACATCATGACATGGAGAAAGCCAATCCATGCCCAATATCACATCGAAGGCAACCATACTGAGCAATAACAAATCCACTCGGGTCTCCAGACCCCCAATAGACACCACACATGACCAATACACCCGGTATACAACAACAGTATTGCCCATGGGAGTAGACACATGAACAACTGTAACTAAAGACTCATAGGGTATGTCTAGAAAATGGGAAAAATATAATGAGACATTTGAATATGTGGAACAAGGATCAAATAAGACTGAGTTATCTCGGTGACAAACTAAAACAATACCTGTAATCACGACATCTGAGACCATAGCATCTGGTCTAGCTGGAAGTGCATAAAAAGGGGCATGACCTCCACCTGATCGACCTCCCCCTCTACAGCGGCCTCTAGCTGCCTGACCCCCACCTCTAGCTACCTGGGCGAGTGGTGAAGTGACTGGAGCTAAAGTCGAGGGATGACTCCTCTGCTGGGATGGACCCCCAAGAAAATGGGGACACTGCGTCCTCATATGTCCAAACTGTCTACACTCGTAACAACTCCCTGGTGCGGGGGAAAGGGACTGAAGGGTACCCCTAGCACCGGGATAACTGAAAGAAGAACATGGGGTGGAGGATCCCTGAATTGATGGTGCACGGGATGAACTTTGGTCTGGAAGGGCACTGAATGATGAGCTTCCCAGATGAGAACTGCGGTAACCATTCCCTAATGGTGCGCCACTATGAACTGGGCGAGATGGCTGAGCTGGCCTAAATAGACGGCCTCTGCCATGCTGAAATTGATCCCTAAAGTGGACACCACCTAAGCTACCAGATCCTCGAGGCCTCCTGTCCTCCCTTTCATCTCGTTCCTGGCAACGAACTGACTCAATCTCTCGGGAAATATCAACAAACTCCTCAAAAGTAGCACTTGACACTCTCTCCCTGGTCATAAGAATCCGAAGCTGATATGTGTGGCCATCCATGAACCTCCTGATCCTCTCTCTATCCGTCGGAACCAACTAAACAGCATGACGATCTAGCTCTAAAAATCTCATCTCATACTGCATCACAGTCATATCATTGTGACGTAACTGCTCAAACTGACTGCGCAACTCCTCCTTGCGGGACTGTGGAACATACTTCTCCAAAAAAAGAATGGAGAACTACTTCTAGGTAAGGGGCGCTGCACCAACAGGCCTACGCCTCTCATAAGCCTCCCACCAAGTAAAGGCAGCTCCTAAAAATTGGAAAGTAGTGAATGAGATCCCACTTGTCTCCATAATACCCGCTATCCGAAGCATCCTCTGACACTTGTCTAAGAAACCCTGGGCATCCTCGCCCTCTGCACCGCTGAAAGTCGGAGGCTGAAGTTTACCAAACCTCTCAACCTGCGCTTCTCATCATATGGCATAACGGGAACCACCGTATCCTGAGCAAGTACAACCGGCTGGGCTGGAAGTTCCCCCGGTGTCTGACATACTTGAACAACCTGCTAAGGAGTACGTGCGGTGGGAGTCTGAGTGCCTATCCCGGCCTGAGAAGTAGCTTCCATAGAAGAAACAACAACTGCCTGAGCAACACTGGTGCACATGATCAAAATCTGAGCCAAGGTCTACTGAAGTCCCGGAATAACAATAGGCACAGCCGGTACCTTGGCTGGTCCCGCTAGAACATCTGTTGCTGGGACCTGATCTGGAATAACGGGTGGGTCTACAGGTACAACCCCGACTGCTGCGCGGGCTACATCCTTACCTCTTCCACGACCTCGACCCCTCACGGGACTAGCTGGTGGCTGTTCGTCCTGTCCGGTAACACGTGTCCTCACAATCTGTGAGAGAATGAAACAATGGAAGTTTAGTTACCAGAATCAATAGATTGGCATGACAAGAATTCAATAATGTGAGATTTTTTCTTAGGGTTCTGCAACCTCTTGAAGATAAGTACGGATGTCTCTGCACCGATCCGCAAGACTCTACTAAACCTGCTCATGACTTATGAGACCTATGTAACCTAGAGCTCTGATACCAACTTGTCATGACCCAAACTACCCTATTGTAATGGCGCCTATCGCGGTAGTAGGATAGCTGATTTGTTATTCAGAACATACGACAATTCTCTTCAATAATTCATTAAAATAAACTTTTTCGTCATAAATCTCTCATTAAACAATTTCAACAAGTAAAAATAACATATATAAACCAACGGCCCGACCTCGGGTACTAGTCATGAGCATCAAGGATACAAGTATGATACAGTCTACCCAATATGACAAGAGAAGTCTAATAAAAATGAACAACTAGAAGATAGGAGGGAGAAGAGCAAAGCTGCGATCGCCGTGCAGCTACCTTGCTAAGCTTCGGAATGAACTGAGGAAGAATCAACACTCACTCGGATGACCTGTGGCACCTGGATCTGCACACAAGGTTCAGGGAGTAACGTGAGTATGCCGACTAAGTAAATAACAACTATAAATAAAGGTTGAGTGTAGTGACGAGCAGTAAATTCACATAAAGTTCAAAGATTTATGAAGTCTCAATGAAACAACAAGTGTCAAATCAGTGTTCAAATCAAAATATCATTTAGAACTCCAGTTCCAATGGAAACCACGTACGAATATCTTTAACATATTCAATAAAGGCTCAATATAAAAACAGAGTGGAAATAATGGTTTCATCAACAAACCCCTCGAGCAAGCCTCCCAATCACTCGTCACTCAACACTCATCACTCAACACTCACACACGGTAGGTAGTTGCGCTCACTGGGGGTGTACAGACTCTGGAGGGCTCCTATAGCCCAAGCGCTACCCAATATCGCTGTGGCATGCAACCCGATTCATATATCCCTGCGACGTGTGGCCCGATCCATACATATATTTATATCACTGCGGCGTGCAGCCCGACCCATATATATATATATATATATATATATATATATATATATACTCACAAATAGGCCCTCGACCTCACTCAGTCATCAACCTCATGAGCCACTCAAGCGTTTAAGTAAAATCATGGGACTCAGCCCAAACAAATTTCATATGCTTTAAAATAGAGTATTGAAACTGAATTAAACAATAACAGGTAAAATCATGACTGAGGATATTCTTTCAAATAAAAACAGTGTGAGGATAGTAATAAAATACCCCTGAGGGTCCAAACAGTACACGCACAAGGCCCCAAACATGGCATTCAGCCCAAGTTATAAGAATTCTTTCTAAAACATATAGCTAATATACAACTTTATTCAAAATATACCACTCTATAGTTGCTACGGGACGGACCAAGTCACAATCCTTAACGGTGCACGCCCACATGCCCGTCACCTAGCCTGTGCATCTCCTCAATATAGTGAAATAGTACGAAATTCCTGGGTTTCATACCCTCAGGTCTAGATTTACAATCGTTACTTACCTCAGTTAAGCCAAAAACTACTCTGCAATTCCCTTGCCGCTCGACTCGGCCACAAATTGCCCTGATTCTATCCAAAATCAGTATATTATCATTAATATATGCTAAAGGATCGAAGCCCACCCAAAAATTATCAAATTAAACCACAAATCCCAAAATTGGCAAAACCCGACCACCAGACCCAAGTCTCAGAATCCAACAAAAGTTACAAAACTAGAAACTTCTTTCACTCACGAGTCCATTCATGCCAAATTTACCAAAATCCGACCTCGTTTGACCCTTCAATTCCTCAAATTAAATTCTACAATTTCAATCCTTAATTTCCTCAATTTTCACCCCTAATTTCTACAATTTTTCTTGCTTAATCAACTGAAATTCATCATAGATACGAGTATTAAGTTCAAAAATCTTACCTCAACGAAAAACCCCCTTGATTCCATCTTCAAAACCCTCCAAAATCTCCAAAAATCGAGTGAAAAATGTGAAGAAAAGCCCAAAAATCGTGAAGTATGGCTTTTATAGCTTCTGCCCCAGGGGTCTTGAACCTGCGGCCCCTTTCTCGCACCCGCACTACCGCACCTGCACTCCAATAGACCGCACCTGCGCTCCAATAGACCGCACCTGTGAAGTCCACTTATCCCACCCGATTCCGCACCTGCAACACCTTTCTCGCAGCTGCGGGCTCGCCGGTGCGTTACGCACTTGCGCATCTGCTCTCATCCCCGTTGCTGCCCATATCCGCATTTGCAACTCATTTCTCGCACCTGGGACCTCCGCACTTGCGCTCCTCCTTCCGCAGGTGCGGAACACCAGAAACAACAACACCAACTGTTTTCTTTCATTTCCAAACTTCTCGTTAGCCATCTGAAGTCATCCTGAGGTCCTCGGGGCCTCAACCAACAACAATGATATGTCACATATCAATACAAGAACTTAGTCGAACCTTCGGAATGCCTAAAACAACATCAAAACACCGATTTAATCCCGTATTTAAGCCTAACGATTTCAAAACTTCCAAAATTCGCCAACGATGCCGAAACCAACCAAACCACGTCCGAATGACCTGAAATT
>MDKI01265785.1:0-46866 GCA_005239505.1 Nicotiana paniculata
GGGGCTGAAGTTCCCCAGTTATAAAGACAAAACTTCAGCTCTAGAGCTGAAGTTTCCCAGTTAGAAACTTCAGCTTTAGAGCTGAAGTTCCCAAGTTATAAAGACAATTCAAAGACAAAACTTCAGCTCTAGAGCTAGAGCTGAAGTTTTGTCTTTGTAAACTGGAGAACTTCAGCCCAGTATGTTGAAGTTTTTGTCTTTATAACTGGGGAACTTCAGCCCCGTAGCTGAAGTTCCCCAGTTACAAAGACAAAACTTCAGCTCTAGAGCTGAAGTTCCCCAGTGTAACTGGGGGATCTTCAGCTCTAGAGCTGAAGTTCCCCAGTTACAAAGACAAAACTTCAGCTCTAGAGCTGAAGTTCCCCAGTGTAACTGGGGGATCTTCAGCTCTGTATGCTGAAGTTTTTATTTTTATAACTGGAGAACTTCAGTCCCGTATGCTGAAGTTCTACAGTTACAAGACAACAACTTCAGCTCTAGATCTGAAGTTCGCAAGCTACTTCAGGCCCGTCTAGTAGAATATTGAAGTTATGCGTGATTGTCTTTGCTACTTCAGCTCCGCATGCTGAAGTTATGCGCAAAAGCGGGTACGAATGTAATTTTTTTACAAAACGGATATAAATTAAAATGTGACACAAAAATGAGTACGGATACAAAAGCCACTATATATATGGAGCCAGTTTTTGCTCATTGCATAGTCTTGAGTCAAAAATTGGCTATCTCGGAAAAAAGCCTTGTCGGAGGGATCTTTGATCATATACCATTTGCCCGCAAAATAATATTTCAGAATTTGTAAATACTAAATTTCAACATTAGAAT
Organism: Nicotiana paniculata; assembly: GCA_005239505.1. Lineage (NCBI taxonomy): Eukaryota > Viridiplantae > Streptophyta > Magnoliopsida > Solanales > Solanaceae > Nicotiana > Nicotiana paniculata. The sequence continues at coordinate 820 of MDKI01265785.1, forward strand.
ACATTTAACATAAAGGAAAAACTTACTTTGAGAAATATTTCAAGTAAAATACTAGTTTCACTCTCCAATTTTTACTAATGTTTTTCCAGTAAAATTCGTGTTCAAATACAATTTCTTTTCCAACTTCATCTTTTATTTTTCTCTTTTTTTGGGCAAATATCTTAATTATCTCAACCTCTACAAAAACTTTGTTTTTACTCTTATGGTTTCCCCTTCAGTATTGTTAAGAATGTTTTTGGACTTGCAATTACATACAAGCCTGCACCGGAGAAACTATCCGTGGCTTCATTATGTGACCTCCAAAGACGTGCAATTTTTTGCTGATGTGAATTTTTACCTCATATTCTGTAATCCTTGGGTTCTTTTTTTGAGTTTTTGAAAAACAATTTAATTTTTCTATTTTTCTTAACTCTAAATTGGTAAAATTTACTAACGGACAATTTGAGATGAGAAGAGTACGATTTAATCAGCTTAATTACGTTCCAAAATTCAAAGTGACAAAATTTAGAAGCAGCTGTTACACTAAAATTCTTACTCGAAATTGGAAGTGTACGGAGAAATTTTTGCTATTGCTTTCTTTTGGAGTAAGTATTATTGTAGCAAAATTCAACATCTAATGTTCCATTTTTCACCCTAAACTTTTTTTTACTCTCCAATAAAATCGATAAAAATGGAAGACAAGTGGGAGAACTCAAATATTTGAAGTAGATCAATGAAATAAAGGAGTGAAATATATTCAATACATAGAGCCGTCCAAAATATCACAATGAAATCATATCTCATAAAGCTACGATATCTAGAATCCATAAACACAGTAGAAAATCCATAACCTATACATCAAACGAAGCACTTCCTAATATATCATATATACGCTGCACAACACCAAAAAACTCACGAAGCAAACTGGAATGCAAACAATGAACCGCAGCAGAACTTCAGATCCTGAGAGCAGATCCAAAGAGGAAAGAGACGACGGTGACAGCACAACCGGCGGCGAATGACGGAGAGATAGATCCGACAGATGAAGCTGGAGCCGGTGCAGGTGCGTCGGCGGCAACTGTAGCTCCGATGAGAGAGCAAACGGTGACAATCACCGCGAACATTGTGAGAGCTGAGGAAGTTGACTTTGAAACCGCCATTAATGCTTGAAATGAGAGTTGAAAGCGAGAAAATTTAGAGATCTGAAAAGAATGTGAAAATGGCGGAGCGAAGTAACAACGGAGTAAGGGTAAGAGTAGTGAGCTTCATATATAGCAGTGAATGAAAATTTGGGCAGGTTGACAGGTTATACGGGCAGCTGCCCAGGATTAACAGGCTGGCGAGTAGTTGAACGAAAACTGGTTAAGTGGGGTCGCAGGGTCCACTGACAGTTACGATATTTTCTTCCAAGGGAAGTTTTGTTGTTGCCACGATAACGTTTTTAGTGGAATCCGATGCGAATTTCTGGAGTTGGAATCATACCCTTGTAAAAGAATTTTTTACTTCACGCGCTCCGAGGTCGGATCGCGTGTCCTAGAGCCTGTTTGGACAGAAGAAATTTTTTATTCTTTAAAAAAAAAATTACTTTTTAAATTAGTGTTTGGTCATAAAATTTTTAATTTTCACTTGAAGATAATTTTGAAATTTTTCGAAAATTTTAAAAACTCTAAAAAAATTATTTTTCAAAATTTTTACTCAGTCTCTCACAAAACTTTAAAAACAACCAAAAATTATATTTATCTCCAAACACAACTCTAATTTTCAAATATCATTTTTTCACTTGAAATTTTTTTTCACTTTTTTTTTTGAAATTTTACAATTTCTTATGTCCAAATGCCCACAGTTCCATGGACTTGAATTCCCTACTCCTAGCGTGTGTCAGCATGTTTGGCCAAGCTGGAGAAATCAACTTATTTTAAGAAGTGTTTTTTTATAAAAGTGTTTTTGAAAAAAGAACATTTCGAGAGAAGCAATTTGTATTTAGCTAATCACTTTGAAAAACACTTTTGAGTTTTGAGCAATAATTTGTGTTTGACCAAACTTTTCGGAAAGTGCTTTTAAGTATCAAAATGACGAATGACATAAATATATTTACTTAATAGTTAAGCATTCAACAAATATAAAAGTATTCACCACTAAAGTCACTATATATTAGAAATCTATCATATATATATATATATATATATATATATATATATATATATATATATATATATATATATATATATATATATATATATATATATATATATATATATATATATATATATATACACACACACATTGTTATCCTAAGTATTAGGTTTAACGGTTATTTTGGTATATACTATATTTTATTAAAGGTATTTTTGGTAAGAAGAAAAGTCAAAATTACTTCTGGTTTTGGTTCTGCTTCTGCTTTTGGGAAGAAGCTATTTTTTTCTTCTTCTTCCCAAAAGTACTTTTTCCCCCAAAAAAGTTTGGCCAAACACCTCAAGCTAGGAAAAAAAAAGGATGCTTTTGGAAAAAATGATATTTTTGGCCTCTTGAGAAACTTGACCGAACATGCTATTGGTCATTTCTTCGTTTATTAAAATATTATGTTAAACTGCTTGACAACCTAGAAAATAAGAAATAAAATCTGCATCCTACCTTGTTCTTTCATTTTTCTAAAAGAGGAACATGAGCTTTACTGTCAATCTCAACATGAATACCAAAGAAAAATATTGTGTAACTTAGTATGTTAATCAATAATATTTGTAATGTATAATTTAGTATATATTTCGGTACGGTATTGGTAATTCGATATTATTTGTTTACCAAATACCAAATTATGTTTAAAAATTTAAACCAAATACCAAAATCAAAATATTGAATACTCCCTCCGATCCACGATAAGTGACTATTTTACATTTGACACATCCATTAAGAAAATACGACCTCTTACAGAAAAAAAATATATATTCAGTAAATTAACTTTAATTAATAGTTACCTTGACACATTGGATATGTAAATAACGGTAAATTTTAGAAAAATAAAATTAATTCCTTCTTGATTATGTAAATGACACTTATTTTTGACCAAAATAAAAAGGTAAAATGATCAATTATTATGGACCGGAGGGATTACCATTAACAAAGTTTTCGATTTCAGTACAATTATTCTGTGTTTATTATATAGTTTATGGGAAACAATTTCTCTATCTTTTTAGGATAAAGTATGGTCTGTATAAGCACTACCTTGCCTAGAACCTATTATGAAATTTTACAGAATTTATTGTTCTTTGTTGTTGTTAATCCTATTTGGTCAAACTTCTAAAATTAACTTTTTGTGAAAAGTATTTTTCAAAAAAATATTTTTAGAAAGAAGTTCTACCTAACTTTACCAGTACCTTTTCTGTTTGTTTTAAAATTCACACTAGTTTTATCTTACACCTAATTGCATACTTTTATAATCACAAAATATAATAAATTATTTAAGATGATAAATTTTAAAAAAAAATTAGATTTCATGTTCAATTAAACATAAATAAAATAGAGAGCACTTGAAATTTGAAAGAAGGTGACGAAACTCCTTTTACCTGCACGTGAAAGGCAAGCGTTAGGTAGGGAAAGTTGGAATGAGGAGGAAATACTAGAGAAAGCAACAATGATTCAACGAACAGTGCGCCAATGAGTCGACTATTCGATTGCCCATACAGAGATGCTTTTTTGGTGAGTTGAATTACAGGTTGATTGGGACCCACTAACGCATATGGCCAATATACTTCGTGGCGAAGCCTGAAAATTTAATAAGGGTATTCAACCCTTTGACAATGAATTATGCAAGAATCTTCAGAGTTTATTTTTTAATCAATAATAAATAATATTTTACTTTATATATAGTATAACTTTTTAACGAAGGTGTTCAATTGACCATCCTTTGACCAACATAACTTCGCCTATACTGCTATTGCGTGAAATAGCCAATAACAGAGAGACATGTTCAATGTGGGGGAAGACAAGCGTCAACTTCATTGGTCAAGGAACAACATGTGGTGGTTGCTTCTTTTGTCCCCTTTTCCGTGTTATTTGAACATCATGTATCTTTAAAATTTTAAAAAAAAAAAAAAAAAACCTTTTTAAATCTATTTTTTTGTGTAATATCTTTGCGTATAAAAGCAAATATTTCATATTAAAAAAATAATAGAACCATAAAATTAAAAATAAATTTATAAAGAGTCGCAAAATTAACCACATTTTCCTCTATTACTGTAAATTACAATTACTACAATGCAACAAAAGTATCACATGTTCACTTCGAGAAGCTTCCCAGATGGTGTACCTGTCCTCTATTTTGATTCCAAAACTTCCTGGGGTCTTTGCAAGTAATGTCCGTATTAGTTATGATGACTTATTTATTTATTTATTGTTTTAGTATGATGTATTAAAGCATTACATAATTTAGGGTTACTAACATTTGATGAGGTGAACATTCAATGCATTTAACTTAGTTAAAGACAAAATTGATGATGGTGTACCTGTCATCTATTTTGTCTTAAATAAGTTAATGTATGCGTTAAAACTCATTGCATTGTTAATATCATGGTTTCTTATGCATTAGTTATGCATAGGATAATACTAAATAGTGTATTACTAATGCTTGCATAATTAATGCATAGGTTTAAAAAGTACACCAAACAATATATTACTAATACACAAAGCTAATACATGCATTATTTTATCTAATGCATCCTACCAAACGATCCCTAAGGCTATAAGTATAGATAAAACAAAAAGTTCAAGCAAATTAGTTTGGAGCGGTGAGTCACACAAGAAAAATACTTCTTTCATTCTATAACATTGACATCACTTTTAGTTAGGAGCGGACATTCGGGTAATTCAGATTGAATATGAAAATTTCAGTTTGGGTTTTCGATTTTCGGATTGAAGAAATGACAATTTAAATCTCATCCATATAAACTCGGATTGGATCAGATTTTTTAAGTTTGAATCGTCATCAAGGAAATACAATAAAGACATTAGTAGGTTGGTAAGAAGTAGCAACAGTAAAATTACGTCCAAACAGAAAGTATTCTAATAGTAACTTAGTAATTGGTATTGAATATGTGATATTATGTGTAATAGTTAAAATATTGGACTTGTTACTATTGGCATATGAATAGTTGACTAAATATAAAATATGAAAATGGTTCAAGTTTGAGTTTTTCATTATATTGTTAATGACAATCTTTTGTAGACACAAAATTTACGTATTTAAGATCTCAAATTTTAAAAATATTACAATCACATAAATATTATGGTATATTTAAAATTATAAAATAATGAAAAAAACTTTAAATTTCATTTTCAGTCAAACTATGTCACACAAATGAACGACTAACTAATTGTACACAATATATATCAAATCAATAAATATATAATTTATTACATGATAACAATTGAAAATGCCTTTTACCTAAATTTATCCTTTTTAAATGCCGTCTTTTGAGTAGGGCTAATAATTTGGCGTTGTAAGTAGGGTTGTTCAAAATCGAACTATAATCGATAATGAAACTGTAAAATAACTTATTGAATTATTATCGGATTAACAGTTAGATAACGGGTTAAAAGTTTATAATTATCGTTTTATCGATCATTTGAGGACGGATTACTCAGTTTTATTATTGAATATACCGTTAATCTATTAAGAATTATTATATTTTATTTTTACCCCTATGTATATAATGGAATACATCGTATATGCCTCATGTGAGGCTGCTTTATGGTTATTTGCCAGATGATTGGAGAGTGGAATCAGTTGGAATTGAGACAAAAGCTTAGACGAAGATCAAAGAGTGCAGTTAGCCATAAATAGTTTTATGAGATTAATTTGTTACCTTAATTTTGCATTGCTATTAACTTTTGAGTCTTGATGTGCTATAAATAAGAATTATACTGTTGTGGCTTTTTTTATCGGTATATTTTAGGTTTTTGCATAATTCCAAGAATTAATGATTTTGATTACTAAATTTTAGTCTTCATTTAGAGAAATATATATTTTTAGCTGAAAATCCGATAATTGTTAAAATAATATTGAATCACCCAATATTTTATTGATTGATTAGGCTAGCGAATTAGTACATTTACTAGTACATTTACAGTATGATAACCGATAAATTAAATGCGACCGATAAATACCCCTAGTTATAAGATGTAGCTTCATAGAGAATCTATTGATCTAGTCGTCGTCTCCTTTTATGGTTTGTGATAGACACCTCACAAACCATAAAAGCAAGAGTAGCTGACTCCCTTAAAAGCAAGTGTTGAATAATTTCCTTCTCCTACCACATATCATGAGCGCCTATCCCGTAGCTCTAATAATGGCCAAAATTGTTGGTTAGATTTATTGCTTAAAATTGTTGAAGAGAAGGGGGGAGGGGGGGAGGGGGGGTGTTATTGTTCCCATTATTCTTCTTTTAACAACAGGGGCGGATGCACCTAGGTGGAACCGGTGTCGGAAAAATTTATTAAATATGTAAATTATTGATATGAAAAAAAATCTATACTTGAGTTAAAATATTTTTATTGACATCGCGCTTGCTCTCTTGGTCAGGTGCTTTTGTTCTTTTGAAAAGGTTTTGGGTTCGAACTGGAGCTCGGTGCAGCACAACAATAAAATTTTCTTTTAACTTAGTTCCACGGCAAGTTGTCTTACTATTTTTTTCTTTCATCTTTTTCTTGGGCGATGAAGTTGGTCGAAACTATTTGCAAAATCAAATAATGATACGGGATTTAAGTGATTGTTGAGTGTTTTATATAAAAAAAAAGTATTAAGTATTATTTCTGGTAAGGATATTATGAATACATTCCAAATTATAAAAACTTGTCGAGGAAAGTTGTAGTAATATACTAGGATTTATTTTTTCTTTAATTAGATTCGAATTGTGTTCTTTTAATTTGTATTGTTATAGTGATTTATTTAGTTGTTCACTTCTATAAATGTCGACACCACTTCTTGTGTACACCCCTGTTTAACAAGGTAAGTTATGAAATAAATTCCAATCTTTAAAATAGTCTATGGACAAATGGACATGAGTCCAATTGAGTATTACTGGACAGTATTATATTTAAGGATATCTTTTCCCACTTAACGACTTGTACCTTCACCTTTCTTTACGCCCCCCTCCTAACCCAATTGGTAATCCAAACGTAGAGTTGTAAATTTGGCTTCTCCACCTTCTACGTTCCAACTCTCTTGAATCTTTGTAACTTTCTTATGTGCGTTCATGTTTGACAATGTGAGATTTTCTTTTTGTGGTTTCGAGCTAGAATATATTCTTCCCTTCATTTTGTTTGTTCATATTTCCTTTTTAATCTATTTAACGATGTATGACTCTCAAAATTTGAAAATAAATTAACACTTCTTATAACGACAGTAGTGTTATAACATGTTTACGAGTATAAGTTTTAGAAGTCTTATAATCCTACAGATATTATGACATTTTAAGACTATAAATTTCAAAAGAAATTATATTTCTTTCTTAAATCCTTTATCACACAAAATAAAGCGGATGGAATCATACCTTAGAAAAATGAGGTGAAAGTGGAGCCATGAAGGATAAGGATAAGACTATGGAAAGGAATTACGAGGTCTTAAAATGCCACATATGTAAATTTCGATAAATCTTTATCTAATGTCTTAGATGAGAAATATCTTATATTTTTCAAAGGGTTTAAATTTTATACACTCATATTGTATAAAGTATATAATTAAACAATCAAGTTATTTGTAATATAATTACAAGTAAATTGCAATAATAAGCATTAATTGGTAAACTAATAAAAATAATACTAACTAACATGCTACACTAAATCAAACTACATTGCTGGTGCAGAGAATTTTTACACATGTTAATGTGGAAAAATTAAATCATTTTTAACACGTCGGAAGAAAATGAAAGAAACCAAATTTGATTATTTGTTTCTTTTTTTTTTCTTTCTTTCCTCATTAAGTGCTTGCCTCCAAACAAGAAACGTAAATATAAATAACGTTAAAGCATAAGTCAGAGCATGAACCTTATTTTTAAGTTCATGAATTAGGTAACGGAAGCACGACCACATAGATGCTCAATTGGCACAATTAGAGGAGAGAAAAATTCTACGTAAAAAGTAGTAGCCCAATTATTACAAGAACTTCTCCGGCTTCAATTTGTATTTTTTTCCATCATATTCAGTTTGGTTTCATCTAGCTGTATCCATCACGGTTAATTATCAGAAAAAGATACTCATTTACTATTGTTAAATAAAAATTAAAGTAAAAGTACACATTAGTTAACTGTGACTAATTTAGGAAGCTTGATCCGCCCGAGTTCCGCGGAGGAGAGTCAGATGATACTCAAGATTTTCTGGACCGGTGTCATCAGATTCTTCGCACAACGGATATTGTGGATTTCAGTGGAGTTTCTTTCACTACTTTTCAGCTGACAGTGGCAGCCTACAGATGGTGGCGGGATTCCGAGTTAAGCAGGCTAGTTGGCGCAGCATGGCATGAGTTCTTAGTGCCATCCTTGATAGACAAATTCGAAAGTTGAGGCCGCCTAGGAGGCCGAGGAAGACATGAAGAGAAAATACCTCCCACTTATTTGTATAACCAAGTGATTGTGTTCAAAGCAATGCTAGAAGTTTACTTCTATGAGTTATATTCAAACTTGTACAGTTTATGCTAAGATGCACCTTTGGCAAAGTGATGCCTATAATATTATGGTTGGTGTTTTCATGTTCATGATAAGTTATTGTGTTGCGGATGTGTTGTTAGGATTGTTTTATGTGGCTCTATCACAGGTGAATATGCCAAAAATAGAGAAAACTCTGTCGAAATTTTTGAAAATTTAGAGAGTTTAGCCAAATTATGAGGTATTGGTGTGTGAATGAGGAGCTAAGTTGTGTTGGTGTCTATGAAGGACTCTAACCCTCATTCGAGGAAGAATGATCATAAGCGGGAGAGGATGTAAGATCCCGTAAAATTTCGTAATGATTTAAGACTCTAAAGCGCGCTCATGAGTTCCTTAACTACTATTTTGCCTCCCACAAGAGACTATGGAATAGAACCAACTTAGATGTCATGATAATAAGTGTGAGAGGTGTATTTGATATGGCTTAGGGTCTAAGGAAAGCCCTAGGACCAAGCTAAGTTGGAAGCTAGGTGACAAACTAAAGTTTCGGATGAGCTTACACATTACTCAATTACAAACGAGCACGACTACCAAATCATAAAAAGCTATGACGTCATCTACCCATCAAATGAGAGATCTTTGAGTCTAGTTTCCAACACTTCAAATCGTGCATCATTTGGTCATTCCTACCAGAAGTTATGGCATTTTTACTGAACACTGTCTGGCAGAAAAATCCATCGGCCAAGCCAGCACATGGCGCCTCCTGTGACGCCCAAACCAGGAGCCATTTTTGGACCAGCGCCCAAGCCAGCAGCACGTTAGTAACAAAAGCGCATATAAACAACGCATCATGTTACTTTAGAATGCCGCTTGACCATAGATTTTGGCTACTTTTTTTATAAAAAAAATTAAAAATATTATTTGTTCTTGAAATATGATCAGTTTTTTACACAAAAAATTTGAAAAAATATTTCAATGTTTCCAAAAATTGGTTTAGCACAAACAGTTTTTGGGTGAAAATTTTTCTTCCACTCACAAAACTTCAACTTTTTTCATATCCAAACAAAACTTCAACTTCCAAAAGTACGCGTAAAAACACATCATGTTACTTTAGAGTGACCTAAACTGCATGTTCTTTCTTCTAGCTATCATAAAAAATATCAACACTAAGAATAATTGGAAGAGTAAAGGGAAAAAAATCATGAAGCAAAAGAATAATAATCACATATTAGGCTAAAAACCTCTGATGCCTGTAAATGTCTAGTATAGCGCTTCAAGGTTGGAAATGGCCAAGGACCAATGTAGCCTATCATACAAACAGTATCAGTAAAGCAGTCCAACAACAACAATATCAGCATGCGGGCAAAAAAATATGCAATGATCCAAGAAATTCTGAAGAGCCTGTCTTAACTGTATAACCTATCTAATTATACAACAAAATTAGATTTCTACTAAATCTAGAAACCTAAGTATTTTGGGGCTAGCAGAAACAGAGGTTCCAAAGCACTTGGTGCAAACTTCCTTGCAAAAAGAAAGCACATTGATGTATTTCGGTCGTTATAAGTACAGTTACGCCCTGCCAACATTCTCTTCATAAACTCTTCGGTGATATCTGATTTTCCAAATGTAGCAGGGTGAGGCCCACCCCTCGACCAATCAACCCATGTTATACTTCTGTTTGCCAAGAGATTTGATGCTTGAATAGTCAGCATAGTCGGGAAGTAGTGCTCGTCTACGTAACATGCTGGCTTGCAAAACTCCGCAAACTTGGGGTAGAATTTTGTGTCTTCAACCATGTAAAGAGCAAGCTTCCTATTGACTTCAAACCACTGTGATCCTTTGCGCCAGTCAGTAATGTTAACCTCGGGCAACATATTCTCATCATATCGACCTCTTCCATATGGTCCAGGATCATCAAATGCACCAATAAAGCTATGCTTTGACTGACTTATGTACTTATAGATGACATTGAAATTGTACAGAGGAATGCACGACTCGGAAAGCAGAACAAACCATTCATTGGAGATGTCAAGCAATGCATTCGCAATGAGTCTTCTCTCTGCATCACACATACTCATCTTTCCCCATTCTGTCACCTTTGAAGAACAAAGTTACAAGATTATCAGCAACTTACAACCCAATTCCATACAAACACGTTTCACAAAGCAGTATCTAGTGAAGTAAGGACACAAAACCATACCAAAGAGACAGCCATAGAGAACATGAGATAACTACAAGCATAAAGAAGTCACGAGCAACTAGCAGTAGAACAACAACATACCTAGTATATTCCCACATGTGGAGTCTGGGAAGGATAGTTGTACACAGACCTTATTCCTACCTAGTAAAGGTAGAGAGGCTGGTTCCAATAGACCCTCGGCTCAGAAGAGCAGCTAGCAGCAGAAGAAGATGAAAATGAACACCAAAAATGGTGAAGGAAAAAAGGAGGTTTTGCACTATTCTGTGAAACTTTTCATCAATGTTTTTGCAGCAAGCTGCATCAACAAACTGCTACTTGGACGCAATATCATTCATTGGCAGCTAATTGAAGGAAGAACATCATTTGAGAGAATGGTAGTAGTGTCCAGGATTGCTGGAGAGGATTGATCAGTATTGTAAATAGCACTCGCCTCAGCGCTAATAGCGTGAGGCATAGAGATGCGAGCTGTCGTCGCTTTTTTTCTCCGTTGAGTTGCGATTTACAGAAAGCGCTCGCCTTTGCCTGTGTAGCGAGATGCGACTGTAGCATCGCTTTTTAAAAAAAAGAAAAAGGGCTGAGACTAAAGAAAAAGGTCTCGATTAGGGCTTTGAGCTCTCATAAGTATCTTTCTTCTTCAACCTTCAAACAACAGAGTAGCCAAGTCGACCCAAGGAGATTTCGACCCAGTCCAGCCATCTTCTTCATCTGAAAGCTTCAAGTTTCTGCCATCTTCTTCTACATCCAAGTCGACCCAGCCCAGGTATGCTTCTCTTCTTCGTCGAGTTTCCTTTCTTTCTTCTTTCTTCTTTCTCCTTCTTCTTTCAATTTTTTTTGGTCTGTTTTTTGTCGAGCAACAGTGCAGCAAAAAACAGAACATATACATCTGTTTTTGTGCTCTGTTTTTCGAGCAAGTAGTAGAGAGTCTTTCGTTCTTTCTTCCCTTCCTCTCTCTTCTTCTCTTACTTTTTTTTGGCTCTGTTTCGAGCGAGCAACAGAGGCAGAGCAGAGGCAGTAGAGTCTCTTGTTTTAGACTTTTAGTTTATGAATCTACTATGACTATCAATTGAGTTTTTAATTTCTGAATTGATATATTTATTAATATATTATTGTTATTGAGTTTTTAGTTATATATATCATATTTTATTTTTTTGTATAAATTGTCGCTTCACATCAAAAAGGCGAGCGCTTCGCTGCCCGCCTCTCGCCTCAGTGAAGCGGACCCTCGTTGCTATTTGTTGCCGCACGCTATCCAAAACACTGAGATTGATATTACAAAACAAAGTCCTGTTTGTTTGAGTACTAAGTTGCTTCTCTTATCAGTAAGTAAGCTGAGTGCTATATTGTTCTTGTTACAGAATAACTTACATAATTTGTTTTGACTGATTGGAATTAAAAATACAAATCCTATGACATTATATATAACATTCATGCATAAGAACTAACAGCCATGCTTAATCCTCTGCCACTTGCATACTGATACAAAATGATTAGCTGTTAGCCTTTTCATACATTTTGGAATTCACTTTAAAAGCTTACCCCCCCCCCCCCCCCCAAAACATCACCGCCCTCACTTTCCTACTACCTATGGGAAAGAGAAGATCAGCTCAGATCACAGGAGAGGAATGAGGGAAACAGAACATATAAACTGAAAAGTGTTAGCACAAGGATACCGATATGTTGCAAAAAATGCAGCTCAAACTATTCGGTGGCATATCTTGGATGAGATGATTGACATATGTGGAAATATATGCCCCTAGCAACGCAAAGATTTTTCAGGCAGCAATGTCCTTGACATTAGTTTTCACCTTCACAATCTTCCCCTTGGCAGAGCTATTTAAAATGAACTTCAGAAGCTCACAGCATTATAGGTTTGCCTGAGCTTTAACTTAATATCAGAGCACAGCCAAGAGCACATAATTGAAAACTCGAGCAGACCGTCCTAAAACTTAAATCAAGATTCTTCAACTAGGTTTTCAGCATTAACTTAAGAGGGCAAGCCCTTGGTTCAAGCATCCAGAAGCTAAGTCACCCACTTCTAGCTCAACTACCGAGTGGCGTGCCCGAATAGATAATTACACTCCAGGTCCGCATACGTGCTCCGGAGATATTGTTCACAGGGAACAACTGGAAGATGACGTAAACCCACCACATCACTCCATTACTTTTAAATTCGGTTGCCCACAGATTCAGATGTATGGTGAGACACAAGAACACCAACGGAGGACAGAGGTACCTCGACTCAAAAATATCCACACAGTTTCTATGAATACTCTGCATCCATTTGGCAAGGAGATGGAAACTCATAGGGAAACTGCGACCAGCGAAAGGAAATGCTGCATGACTTGTTGAAAGAAACTGTCTAATAAGAACCACTGTACAGACCTTGCTAGTTCATACTCATTTTAGAAGAGAAATAATAAATCATATAATGTTAACCTGAAAAGTTTAACCAGGTCAATAGGCTCTTATTCGTAACCGAAGTCCCTGAGGAAACTAGTTCAAACCACATATTTAAATTGTTGATATCAAACAAGCACTTCTACATTAATTGCTTTCCCACTTAATCCACCCTAATGGTGCACATTTAAGATTAAGTCATCATCTTTTTATCTGGTGATCAACTTCCACAATTAGATCTGCTAACGGAACTGGATAACTGATGCTTGTAGACATAATATGCATATATGTTCAAAGCTCTCCTTGAAGAAGCTAGCAACAATGCATTCAGAAATCTAATCTTCAGATGGTTTGCAAAGAGGAAAACACAAGGACAAAAACCACATATTCATTAACATGTCGTTAACATTATAGTACAATACTAGTCGGCCGATCAGGCTTTCCACCTTAGATACAAATATGCACTTCGTCCAAAATGTCTGCAGTGTCCCTCATGATATACTGGCAGACTACCACATTCGCATAAATGGTGGATATGCTTGCCCCAACTTCAAATTAGAACTTACATCCCTTACTACAAGCACAGCAATACAAACAGCCTAGCAGAAGTGACCCTCCGCATTGGGTTACCAAGGGAGCAAACTGGGAAGGATCACTTTTGACTCCTGTGTTTAGAGGGGTTTAGAAGACGGGGTTTGCCATATCAAAGGAAAACATTATTTTCGATATATCCCACACTGGTAATGGAAAAATGCAGGTAACTGATCATAAAAAGCAGGAATTCTTTCATGGAAGCAGCCCAACTAAGACATCAATTAGGAATGATTTTATGGTCATGAAGAACATATGAGTTCCCTCAACACACAAAAAGGAAACCGGGATGCATAAAGTTCCTGACATTAAGGACGCATGAGTTGGTCTAACAAGGGAAAATGCAATCTAGTACATATTTAGCCACATCTCTTCTTCAGGAACAAGTTACATGGACAGACATAATAAATGATCTGGCCACTATTTAACTGTAGAGGCAAAAAGGAGACTACCACCTTTCATTGCACATGGTTTTCAACTTAAAGGACACAAAAACAAACAAAAAACAAGAAAAACAACAAGGTATATATTGACACAGAAGACGTGGGCAAAATGAAGGCAAAATCAGCAATAACATACCTGACTGGGAATTTGCCTCTTGTAGAACACCGATGAGGACGGGAAATCAGCCTCAAAAGAGGGCAATGAATGAATATAAATTGAATAACGTCCTTGATTCGCCTTAAAAAATCTCTCCCATATAGGCGCCAACGGCAATGGCCCTTTAGTCAAGAACATGAATGCAATCTTGGGAACCCTCTTGAATGGATACTTCTTAATTCGCGGCACCATAGAAGCCCTCCATAACAATTCTTTATCAGACATAGTATGCATCAAATTAGACGGAGGACTAATCCAACGCTCTAATTTACTCGATTCTTCCTCAATACATGGCTGTAAACTAGGCTTTATTGCAGGCACTATGCTATGAAATCCAAAGTACTTGATCATATAAATACTAGCCACAGAAAAGGTAAAACACAAAAACAAAAACAGCATCAGCAACTGTAGCAGCCTCTGTGGCAAAGCCCTAGTTTGGTTGTTAGTCCTACCTACAACTACTAATGGATCTTTATTCTCCTCCATTTGAACAACTCTTGATTGCATCTAATTAACCATTAAAAATCCCTTCTATGGATTTTATCAAACCCAATCTAACATCAAACTTTAAAGGGAAAGATCATTAAAATGATATGTTTTTTCCAAAACCCAGGATCTAAAACAGCAATTTAACAGCAAAATAGGAACCAAGCTTCAAACTTTTTACCATGTGAGTTTCTGAATCACCGTTTTCAAATCAAAGACTGGAGCTTTTTAAACAGTAGGGTTTTGCTGAAAAGAGGAACAGGCCAGTAAATCTTGCAGCACAAGTTTGTTTACCAAAAAAAAAAAAAAAAGACCAGAAGTTACAGTATTTGGTGGGCTATAAAAGGTATAGAAAAGAGAGTAACCGCCTACAATTGAATGCAGAATCGGATTAATTTGGAAACTTCATCTGAAGAAGAAATTAAGAGAGTGGGGGATATTATTGAAGGTACAACCAATCTGCTTTTGACAATTAGGGAAGTTTTATTGGTGGCTCTTCTGAATTTTTTAAGTCGAAAAGCTGGAAATGATTAATTGGCCTAATCTTGACTAGTATTAGGAATGAATTTTTAGGGACGAGAGAGTATGTAGTGAAGAGAGGAAAAGCTGAGTGAGCAAACCAAAAGAGAAAACAATGGAGGCAAAGAAATAAAAGGAAGAAAGAAATGCAGTAGTGAAATGGGCAGATTTTGTTGGAGGCGTGAGCATATAAATGAGGGTAAATGGTGAAATTGCAAAGGTGGCAGCAAAGGTTGACGGAGATCTAAAGAATAAGGTGAGAACGTGTTTGGGAATGTTGGCACATCACATGCGCGCAGAGATGCCCTCAAGTTGGTGAGTGGGTGATGGGGGGGAATTTGTACCTCAATATTTATACTAAATTATAATTCTTTCTCCTATTTATGTAATCATATTTGATCGGATATGAAATCTAGAAAAGAAAGAATGACTTTACTTGTGATTTAAAATTTAAAAGGTAAATTATTTACCCGTAAAATGGTACAATTGAATTTATACATGGTATATGGATAAATGAACTAATTTGATCCTAAAATAGTAGATAAATTAGGAAAAAATGTACGACTTAGCCTTGAAATTAAAATGAAACAACAGATATCTCGATTCCGGGCACAGAGCTACCGAGGGCAATAAGAACAATATGAATAAATAAGAAAGTAAAATGCTATTGAGATAGAATATAAGGTATGCTTGTTAGAAAATTCCACCCTTACAATGAAGGTAGAGCTCACTATTTATAGATACACCTACAGAACAAGGTCCTAGGATCAATCTCCTCTTAAATGACAATTATAAGGGCCATTGAAGAATGTGTAACAGTAGGTAGTGAATGCCATATTCTCTGTAACGGATAATACACTTAATGTTGTAGAATATCCTTCATTGAATGCTACCGGATGACATGAATTTATTTGGCCTTTATGAATATCATTCTTTCCGATGACAAGCGAGACCATTGCCTTCGAGTTTGACTATCTTCTGTCTTCAGCTACACGTGTCGCTTTCTCATGCATTCATTAAATATGAACATATTTCACCCCATACATATAGCCCCCTGCTTTCCGGTGGCATATCTTTGTGTTACTGGAAAGTTGGTAGAGATATCTTTCTTGGCGGGAAACTCTTTGACCCCCTCCGAAAAATTTCTGACGGTTGATTAGACGCATGTCTTTCTGCATTTAATGCCCTGAACATGTGTCATCTGACGATTCAACATCATTTTTTCCGGTTATCGAGGTAATTATGGCCACGATTTCAGCCACCTATTTCTTTGCTTACATACATCAAACTTCTTCATTTTCACTTCTTAATTCATCAAACTTTCTCAAACTCTTTCTACTTAACTTCGTACTCTGTCTTCAACCTTTCTTTGACCTTCTTCTTGAGAGAAACTCCCTTTCTAATAAAAATGGCTTCTTCTTCTAAAAACCTAGTTCCTTAAAGAACAAAGGTAAAGCCGATGAGGTCACTCATCTTACGGTGAGCACCATCATCTGAAGAAGTCTTATCACAACCAATGACTTCGAAGAGAAGTTCCCTGCTTAAAATCCTCGCACTTGTGTTGTTGGCAGTACCCTTCTTCCATCCTACCTTCCAGCATTCCTGCTGTGAAGGAAGATTGTCATTGCCAAGACTTAGACATTATCTATCCTGACCTGGCGGAGCGGATAACTTTACCCAAGAAGGTTTTTACACACTTTTATATGTATCCTTTCACCTTGGGGCCGTTCTCTTTGAGTGGAGAGCTTGACTCCATTATCGTGGAGTTCTACAATTGCTATCACGTATGTGTGGCACAAGTAAGTCCTTCTGTGAGGAGGGCAGTTGCTTGTCTTCAGCGCCTGTGCAAGGAGACGGGAGATGAGCTAACCCTAGCTCGACTGATGAAACTTTATTGCCTCAAGATCTTTTGCGGGGGAATGATAAATTTCAACAAGCGTGGCCACTATACTCTGCTATTTAGCATGGATGATGACAACGACCGTGGGTGGATGGAACAATTTGTTGTAGTTGCTACCAATGAAATCATTCCGTCCACGACTTTATCCTTTCCAGAATTATGGAACTGCACTAGTAAGTTCCCCATTTGTCTTTTCTTCCGTTAAAGATCACCTTATATCGCTATTGACCCTTCTTCTTTCTCTTATTTAAGCGACTCAGTGGATACCACCTAGGGTTGAAGGCTTGGACCAGTGGGTCAGAAAATTTTTTATGTTACCACACCCGAAACTCATACGTGGAAAGAACTAGCCCTCAAATATGGGTGGAAGGCCAAAAATCATGGTAGGTTAAACTCACCTTGTTTTTTCCCTTTCGCATAAGGAAGCTGATTACCCTTTTTCCTTTGTTGAATTCAAGTCTACACCAGGGCTCAATTATCGTACTTGAGGAGGACGTTCTGGCTAATACTACCACGCAGCGAGGCTGCTGCAGGAGGCCTTTACACGAACAGATGTCTCCGAGCCTGCTTCTGGTGCAAGTGCTTCTTCTCGAGTCCTTGGTCGGAGAGCAAGCAACAAAAAGGAGATGCTCATCCATGGCTGGGGGAACAAATAAAAAGGCAAAGAGCGCTGCGCACGAACCATCTTCAAATGTTGTGGTAACAAGTGTCGTGCCCGAGTCGGTCCCAGAAATCGTGGTTATCGATGATGATGGAGAAGCTAGTGATGAGGGGTCTTCTTGACATAGAAGATGGCGACCTTCATCAGCTCAACTGAATGCTCAATTTGTTGAGTTAGTTACACCAACCGAGGATGACGTCTCAGCACTCTAGGGGAAGTATGATATGGTAGAAAATTCTAACTCCCGCTTCCGTATTCCAGTTGTCATGTCCGGTGCCGTGAGGATGAGTATCGGGTCCATGCCGTCTTCAGTTAATGAGAAACCAACAACCAGTACTCCGCTTGCTGCAGCCACTTCCCATCCTTCAACATGATCAACTTCATCTCCTTCTTCACCAACTCCATTTCTGCCACCAGCAACAGCTACTTTGCCTCCACTGGTCGCAGTTTCCCAAGAGGATGACATCCCTTTTTTTGTGATCCCTAGTTTATGGGAACCTGGGGAAATATTACGTTACCCCTTCAGAAGATCCTCAAAGGAAGAGGAGTATTACTCTCTTGGTTCTACCGGGTGCCATCTGTTGTCCCGGCCGATGGAACTTGCTAACTACCTGAAGCTTTTGGCTTCAAAAAAAGATAGGGAAAATATACAAGCTCTCTCGGGAGAATGATTGTTGAACCACGCCATGCATAACGCAGCAGCGGTATAGTCTTTATTTTTTCTGTTTGTTTCTCCCATATGTGTTATGGCAAGGTTTTGATTTTGCATTTTTGTTTTGCAGGCCAACTTCCTTGCTTTCGAGGGCCTCCAAAGGCTGATTCTTGATAAGGAGGAACTTACCTCCGAGCAGGATCAACTTTTGGCCGAGCGGGACCAAATTATTGCTCGCCTCTAAGAACGGGAAGTTCGAGCTGCTGAGGCCGTTGAGTTGGAGGCTCAGTTGCAGTAAAGCGAGCAAGAGATTGCCCCGTTGAGGGCTCAATTTTAAGATTCTAAGATCAAATGGGTTGAATTCCATAATGCCATTCTTGCTGCAACCAATCGTGAGGCTGCCTCAACTGAAAGATTAAATAATTTGGAGGCGGCCTTAAACTCCAAAGCTGAAGAGCTTGTTCCTACCAAGGTGAAGTACGCCCAATTGGAGGATAAGAATAAGAGGACCGTTGACCATAATATAATTTTCAACTCTACTGTCCACGAGCTTGATGTCAGCCTCTGGTCCACCAGATCCACGCGGGATAAACTCTCTGTCGAGGTCGACCAACTTAAAGAAGAACTTTAGCACCAAGCAACTTCTCTCATTGTTGAAAAAATATATGCTATGTATAGCAAGAGGAGAAAAACCTTAGAAGAGGCCACATCAGGCGTCATTGCCTTTGATGCCGAAATCGCTAAGTCCCATGAGCTGGAGTTAGCTGCAAAAATAGGTCTTCTGGCGCGGCTTAATGCTACCGATTCTTCTGGTTTAGGTTCTGAGTTCTTGGGAACTGAAGAAGAAACTAAAGGTGAGGATGCTGAAGGCCACAATGATGAGGGCCAAAATATTGAACCAGTAGCGAATTTACCCGTTTCTCCTAGGGGCATTAGTGCTTCTCTTCCTCCGAGTTCCGGAGATGCAGCATCTTAGTTTTTGTTACTTTTTCGTTCAAGTATAAGTTTTTCTCTTTGCGCCCTTTTGTTTAAGTATTTGCACAGGTTTGTTCTTTGCGTGTTTGTTTAAGTGTTTACCCAAGTTTTACTACTCGCGTCTAATTGTTCAAGGCTTTGGGTGTATTTACCCCTGAAAATGTTTGGATTTCGGGCATAAGTTCTTCAAAAATCAACCCTTTTACGTGAGGGTTTTCATAAAAACAGGGCCTCTTATGTTTATGGTGCTCTTGAAGAGGACGTCTCCTGTTCATTATGGCACTAGCATTTGAAGTACTTGTTTAACTTTCAAATGATAAAATTAATTCATTGTTCAGACAAGAAACAAGGTAAAAATAAAAGGACTTTACTTTATTCCTTCTATTTTTAAAAGTACATAAGCATTCATTGTGCTATGTAGAAATTGCCATTTCTTATGGCTAACTTGTGCAACTTGTTTCTACAAGGTTGGTTGCGATGATACAACTATGTTTTCGGGTTTCGTATTTCGGTCGAAGAGATAGTCGTTTTTGTCGTATCCTCATATTATTCCCCCCGTTGTTCGATTGCGAAGAGTGCAAATTTGAGAACTGAAAGTTTTACACCTTTGAGGATTTCACTAGTGAATTGCTAGATAATCTTCAGTTCGGTAACAAACATAGCTTCCCCTTAGGAATTTATTCTATCGAGCCAAAGATTATCTAACAATCCCCCGGTGGTTTGCACTTGTGAACGGTCGGGTAATCTCTGTTCGATATCAAACTTAACTTCCCAGTAGGAACTTTACTATCGAGCAAAAGACTATCTAACCACTCCACAATGGTTATTTGCTTGTGTGCCATGTCATTTAAAGGTATTATTGTTGTTTATGAAGCTTCCTTTGTAGTATGCTTTCCATTGCTGCCTTGTCAAAAACCTTGCTAGAAAAACCCAAATGGGACCAAACTGGACGAAGGAAACAAGAGTGCAACACATACTTTCAATACAGGTGATGGTCATCAGCAATAATATCTCTTGAGGTGTGCCACGTTCCAGTTGCTTGGCAAATTTTCGCCATCTTGATTCTTTAACTCATATGATCCTACACCGGTGAGAGCCGAAACCTGGTAGGGGCCTTCCTATGTTGGACTTAGCTTCCCTGCATTGAGCTCCCGGGTGTTCTGAGTCACTTTCCTTACTACCAAGTCTCATATTTTGAAGTAGCGGAGGTTGACTCTTCGATTGTAATATCTCTCTATTCTCTGCTTTTGGGCTAGCATCCTTATATGCGCCAAGTCACTACGTTCATCGAGCAGCTCCAAATTGACCAATATTGGTTCATTATTTGTTTCTTCATCCATCCGGAAATATCTCAGGGTAGGCTCCCCTACTTCCACCGGGATCAAAGCTTATGTTCGATACACCCGTAATACACCTAGCAATTCTTCATGGCATTTTACTTTTAGATTCTTCCAATCTCTTTTTGAGATTTTGTATTATCACTTTGTTCGTTGATTTCGCTTCACCGTTTGCGATCAGATGATAGGGTGAAGATGTGATACTTTTGATTTTTAAGTTTTCACGGAATTTGATGACCTTTGCGCCTATAATATGTGGCCCATTGTCGCAGGCTATCTCTTTTGGTATCCCAAATCTGCAAATTATGTTCTCCCACAAGAAATCTATCATTTCACATTCACCAATCTTCTGATAAGGACCTGATTCAACCCACTAAGAAAAATAGTCAATTAAAATAAAAAGAAATCTTACCTTACAGGGGGACGGCAGGAGCGGTCCGACGATATCCATTTCCCACTTTATGAAGGCCATGGTGACAAAACTGAGTGCAATGGCTCTGTCGGTTGATGTATCAACGATGCGTAGCGCTGACACTTATCACATTTTCGAACATAAGCTTTTTGGCGTCTTGTTCCATCCGGGGCCATTGGTATCCTGCCCTAATTAATTTCAACACTAAGGAATCTGCACCTGAATGATTTCTGTAGATCCCTTCGTGGACTTCTCGTATAACATAATTAGCTTTGGAGGCTCCCAAATATCGGGCCAATGGGCTTTGGAAAGATTTTCTGTGTAATTGACCCTTTTTGAAACTATATCGTGATGTCTTAGTTCATAAAGCCCGGTATGCCTTGGGATCTTTAAGCAATTTTCCGTGCTTGATATAATCAATGATCTCATTCCTCCAGGCCCAGAACAAATTGGTCGCGTTTACCTCGAAATAACTATCTGTGTCTAGAACAGAAAGAATAAGCTTCACGACCCTCCCGGAGTCCGATCCTTTAATTTTCGTAGATGAACCAAGGTTAGCTAGTGTGTCTGCTTCCATATTTTCTTCCCACAGATGTGCGTAATTGACCATTCCCGGAGCCGGGCAAGCAGAGCCTGAACCTTTACTACGTATTGTTGCATACGTTCCTCTTTGGCTTCGAAGATCCCAAAGACCTAATTTACCACTAACAAGGAGTCGCATTTGATTTCTATAGACTTGGAGGGTAAAGACCCATAAAATTTCATGGCTAAAAATAATGCCCACTAAGTCCCCGTGTTGTTATAACTGTAAAAATTCTTAAAACGGACCCTTTTTGAGTAAAAAGTACCCCGGGACTCAAAAGATAAAATTTTCCAGAGTTGCGCTGTTATGTGACGCACTATGAGATAGCATAACAGGTATGCGGACCGCATAGTGGTCACATACATGGACAGCCTGCTGTCCAATTTGAGGACAACTATGCGGGCATTTTGGGAATGCAGACCGCATAGCTGTCGCATTCTTGCACCTCCATTTTTGCGGAGGAGGTTATGCGACGCACTATGCGATCGCATAACAAGTATCAGACCGCATAGTGGTTGCATACCTGGGCAGTCCGATTTCTTTTTGGCCATTTTGAGGGCCATTTATGCGACAGGAATGCGGACCGCATAGCATGAATGCGATCGCATTTCTGCTTCGGGACTTTTAAAATTCTAATTTTTATACCCGACCCCCAGTTCATAAAAACACTTACCCCCTTCCATTTTTAACGATTTTCTGAACAAAATAGAGAGAGAGAAGAGAGAGTTATTGAGAGAGAAGGTTCCATCTTCGCCCAAAATTGATTCTTCTATCACTCGGACCTGGAAGATATTGAGTTATTGTCATCTTCTTCACTCTAAGAGGTGAGTCCCCACCCCATTTCCTTTTAATTCTCCAGTTTTGGCTAAAAATTGTAGAACACATAAATTGATTCTTGGAGATAAATGTTGAAACCTTGCATGCATGTAAGGTAAACTCCCTAATCTAGTAAAGGGAAATGAGTTTGGGTAATTATTCACAAAAAGGGGGTTAGTAATCTAAGGGGTCACATAGCGTTTGATAAAATTCCTAAATGAGTTCTAGTTATGTTTATGGTTCCTAATTTTAAGTGAAATATGTCACATTGTGGAATAGATTGATGGTGCTAGACGGTCCGGTGATTTGTGATAAAAAAATTAAAGGGAAATTTCGATTCAAAGTATGTATGGCTAACTTTAATATTTGTAGAGTCATCTTGTTGGTGTCCGAGCACACGGTATGAAATTCTTGCTTGAGCATATGCGAATTGATTCTCCTACTGTGTCGAGGTGTAAGATTTCATTCTCTGATTTTCTTAGTCGATTACCATGCTAATTGCGATTGTGAAGGGTGATTATTTGTGCTTATCCTATCATGTGTAAGGTTCGTTAAATGTTCGAATATGTCAATATGGCAGTATGTGCTACTAAATGAAAGAATGTTAACGTACCCTAATATGGGAATGTATCTAATTGCTAAGGGCCGAGTGTGGCAAATGATGAAAAGAAAATGTGGATTGATTTAATTGAGTTAAATAATGATGGCAACACCATATATGAGTTACTGTTTGGTAAGGATTATTGTGCCTTGACTTCATATAGTTGTTGGTTGGTATGAACTTATGTTTTGATGATGAAGATCCCTGTGATATAATTGTTGGTTATTGTTTCTATCATATGTGATTGTACGGTGGGATCGGGTTACGCGCCGCAACACGAAGTAATAAGGGTGGAGAGGTAATAAGAGTGAACTGCGATTGTACGGTTCCGCAACAGAAAGTAATAAGGGTGGAGAGGTAATAAGGGTGAAATGTGATTGTACGATGGGATCGGGTTGCGCGCCGCAACACGAAGTAATAAGGGTGGAGAGGTAATAAGGGTGAAATGTGATTGTACGATGGGATCGGGTTGCGCGCCGCAACACGAAGTAATAAGGGTGGAGAGGTAATAAGGGTGAAATGTGAATGTACGGGGGGGATGGGTTGCGCGTCGCAACAGATGAACAATTGAAATGAGTAACTGTGGAATCTTCATTTGTAATTTTCTGTATATCTGTATGGTACTTATGTGGTTACCCTGACTGTCTTCCAATTGTGTACTGTTTGATTTTACTTAGAATAAGCTTTGTTCATACATACTAGTACTATTCAAAGGTACTAACGTCCCTTTTGCCGGGGGCGCTACATCTTTTATATGGATGTAGGTGGTTCCACAACAGGTAGCTCAGACCGCCGATAGTGTTGCCTCCCTTCCGTTCCTTTAGCCGATCCGGTGAGCCCTATTTTTTCTCGGGGTCGTGTGTAGTCTATATCATCTCTATTATATATGTTATGTCTTCTAAGGTATAGCCGGCGCCTTGTTGCCGGCAAGTATTGTGTAAACTCTTGGTACTCTTAGAGGCTCCGTAGACATGATGTGGGTTGTACATATATGTATTTTGGGCAGTAATTGTGTTTACTAGTAATCATGGTCCGAATCAGAATTATAGTATGTTTTGTGATTACCAAATGTTGAAAGGATAAAGGATGAAATGAACTCAAATGGTTAATTCATGCTTAAAATCTAAATTGCTAATTCATGTGGAATAATGTATATTGTAAACACGGGGTAACGTATTGGGCAGGAAAGGCAATCCAGGTTCGCTTGATCGGGATCATCTGGTTGGGCACCGGTCTCGTTCCTCGGTTTTGGGGCATGACAAACTTGGTATCAGAGCCTCAATTTTTAAAAGTGTCCTAGGATGTCTCAGAGCCGTGTCTAGTAGAGCCCTTCTTATCGGTGTGTTGTCGACCACATCTATAATTAGGGGGCTGTATGGACATTTAGGAAAAGTACCCTTTATTGTTATTCTGTATCGTGCGATGTGGTGGAAGGTGAGGTTGTTTATCTCTAACTCGTGCATCGTTCCAATTTTCAGTAAATGGCACCAAAGAAGAGAGCTCGACTCGGCCTAGAGGCCAATGCCACCCAGGAGTGGTCGTGAATTCCTTATCTGATGGTGCGGGTGAGAATGATTCCCCGACCCTGAATCTTCCTGACTCTTCCGTCCCAGGCTAGGTTATTCCTATTCCTGCTCCAGCGCATGATGCTACAGTCCCTCCCGCTGATATTCCTGATCCTTCCTCAGTCCCAACTTCCGGTCCCGGTATTTCTGATAGGGACCTCAGGGGAGCTATACAAATGTTGACTCAGCTAGTGGCCTCCCATGCCCAAGATCACATGCTGCCCCTGCATTCTCTAGCGAGCAAGGGGATTTTTCCGGTTCCAGAGTCAACCAGTTTCTGCGGTTAGCCCCTCCGGAGTTCACGGGCACCGACCCAGAGGCTGATCCTCAGGAGTTCATTGATGAGATGTGCAAGACCCTCCGAGTTATAAGGGATATTGAGACAGAAGGGGGTTGAGTTGTCTTCCTATCGTCTGAAGGGAGCGGCATATTCATGGTTTGAAATGTGGGAGAGTTCTCGTGGAGAGGGGAGCCCTACGGAGAGGTGGGAGGAGTTTGTGGATGCCTTTATGGATCATTTCTTGCCTGTCGAGGTTATGGAAGCCCGTGATACAGAGTTTGAGGCCCTTAAGCAGCGCACCATGAGTGTGTGGGAGTATCATATGGAGTTCATGCGCTTATCCAAATATGCTGATCACATGGTTTCTACAATGGAGGCTAGAGTTTGTCGGTTTGTTCAGGGCCTTGGTCCCTTGGTTATTAATGAAGCTGCTACAGCTGCTCTACACTCAGATATGAACTATGGGAAGATTGTGGGATTTTCCCAGGCTACGGAGGCTCGGAAATTAAAGATAAGAATGGAGAGGGAGAGTAGTAGTAGGGCCCGGTCAGCGGGCAACCCTGGGAGTTCAGTTGAAGGAGGGAGATCGGACCTTGGGAGAGGGTCATCAGGGCCATCTCAGTCCTATGCTCAGTCCTCATCCAGTGCGCTTCCATCAGGGCACAATTATCAGCAAGGAGGTCGCGGTGGACCAGGTTCAGACAACAGGAGGTTCCATCAGTCGGGTCGTTCAGGTAGGAGGTTCCAGCAGCAGCGAAGGGCCCTATGCCCTAAGTGCGGGAGGTTTCATTCTGAGCCTTGTTACTTGGATATACCGGTGTGCTATAGATGCGGAGAGAGAGGCCATATCCAGCGAGACGGCCATGCACCCAGTCAGGGCGCGGGTAGGGGTACTGCTCAGCCATCCAGCTCTTCAGCCGCTACATCTTCAGCATGCCCTCCAGCTCCAGTAGAGCACGGTGCAGCTAGGGGTTGATCACGGGGTCGAGGGGGACCCAGTCGGTTCTATGCTTTGAGTGGTCGCCGGAGTGCGGAGGCTTCCCCAGATGTCATCACAGGTATTCTGACTGTCCAAATGCATGATGTTTATACTCTTATTGATCCCGGGTCTTGTCCTATGTTACTCCATTTATTGCTTCAAGTTTTGGGATAGAACCCGAACAACTTCATGAGCCGTTCTCTGTGTCGACTCCGGTTGGTGATTCTATTACGGCCGCGCGATTCTATAGGAATTGTGATGTCACAGTGTGTGGTCGGGATACCACGACCGATCTTATTGAGCTAGGAATGGTGAATTTTGATGTTATCATGGGAATGGATTGTCTCTATTCGTGCTTTGCTAAACTCGATTGCCGAACCAGAATTATAAGGCTCGAGTTTCCTAACGAACAAGTTATCAAATGGAAGGGGAATGATGTTGTGCCGAGGGGTAGGTTTATTTCCTACCTCTAGGCCTAAAAAATGATCAGGAACGGGTGTATCTACCATTTGTTCCGGGTTGCGGACACCACTTCAGAGGTGCCTGCTCCCGAGTCCGTGCCGGTTGTGAATGAGTGTCTAGAAGTATTTTCGGATGAGCTTCCTGGAGTTCCTCCAGATAGAGAGATTGAATTCGGGATTGATGTATTGCAAGATACGTAGCCAATATCTATTCCACCCTACAGGATGGCGCCAGCGGAACTGAGAGATTTGAAAGAACAATTGAAAGATCTATTGGAAAAGGGTTTCATTCGGCCAAGTGTGTCGCCTTGGGCGCACCGGTTCTTTTTGTCAGGAAGAAGCATGGATCGCTTTGGATGTGTATTGATTATCGGCAGCTCAACAAGGTCACTATCAAAACAAATATCCATTGCCTCGGATAGATGATTTGTTCGACCAGTTGCAAGGTGCTAGGTTCTTCTCAAAGATTGATTTGCGGTCCGGGTATCGCCAGTTGAAGATCAGGGAGTAGGATATTCCTAAGACCTCCTTCAGGACCCGTTATGGGCACTTCGAGTTTCTGGTAATGTTTTTTGGGCTAACCAATGCCCCAACAACTTTTATGGATCTTATGAATCGGGTTTTCAAACCATTTCTTGACTCCTTTGTGATTGTCTTCATTGACGACATCTGTGTTTATTCGAGGAGTCAGAAAGATCATGATAATCACCTCAGGGCAGTTTTGCAGACTCTTCATCAGCACCAGTTGTATGCAATGTTTTCAAAATGTGAATTTTGGCTAGAATCAGTCACCTTTTTGGGCCATGTTGTTTCCAGGGAAAGGATTCGGGTTGATCCCCAAAATATTGCAGCGGTAAAGGATTGGCCTAGGCCAATGACCCCGACAGAGATTCGCAGTTTCTTGGGTTTGGCTGGATATTATTGGAGGTTCGTGGAGGGATTCTCTACCCTCACCTCCCCATTGACTAAGCTGACGCAGAAAGCGGTTAAGTTTCAGTGGTCCGATGCTTGCGAAAAGAGTTTTCAAGAATTGAAATCAAGATTGACTTCGGCACCAGTGTTGACCTTTCCAGAAGGTTCAGAAGGGTTTGTGGTGTATTGTGATGCTTCAAGGGTTAGTTTGGGGTGTGTATTGATGCAATGTGGTAAGGTAATAGCGTATAGAATTACGAGAAGAATTACCCGACGCATGATTTGGAGCTCGCGGTAGTTGTGTTTGCATTGAAGATCTGGCGACATTATCTTTATGGGGTCCATGTGGACGTGTTCACAGACCAAGAGTCTTCAGTATTTATTCAAATAGAAGGACTTGAACTTAAGGCAGCGGAGGTGGTTAGAATTGTTCAAGGATTATGATATGAATATTTTGTACCATCCGGGAAAAGCGAATGTGGTGGCCGACGCCCTTAGTGGGAAGTCCATGGGTAGCTTGGCTCATCTGGAAGCAGATCAGAGGTCTTTGGCTCGGGAGGTTTATCAATTGGATAGTTTGGGGGTATGTCTTTCGACCTCAGACGAAGGGGATGTCATGGTGCGTAATGGAGAAGAATCTTCACTTGTAACGGAAATCAAGGAAAAGCAATTCAGAGATCCAGCATTGATACAGTTTAGAGAGGCAATCCTGAATCACAAGACCTTGGCATTTTTGCTCGGAAATGATGACGGTGTTTTGCGGTGCCGAGGGAGGCTATTTGTTTCGGACGTGGATGATCTTAGGGAAAGGGTAATGGCATAGGCTCACAATTCCAAGTATTCAGTACACCCAGGTTCTACGAAGATGTATCATGATCTCAAAGAGATTTATTGGTGGAATGGTATGAAGAGCGGTGTGGTGGACTTTGTGGCTAGGTGTCCGAATTGTCAGCAAGTGAAGGCCGAGCATCAGAGGCCCGGTGGGTTGACGCAGCTTATGGAAATATCAACGTGGAAATGGAAGATGATCGATATGTACTTTGTGGTAGGGTTACCCCGCACTCAGTGCAAGTGCGACTCAATTTGGGTGATAGTGGATCGACTCACGAAATCAGCTCACTTCTTGCCAGTCAAGTCCACCGATACTGTAGAACAATATGCTCAGTTGTATATCAAAGAAAGAGTCAGACTCCATAGCACTCCAATTTCTATTATCTCGAATCGAGGGGCCCAGTTCACAGCTAACTTTTGAAGGAAATTTTAGCAAGGTTTGGGTACGCAGGTAAATCTTAGCACAGTGTTCCACCCACAGACTGATGGGCAGGCGGAGCGGACCATTCAGGCGCTTGAAGATATGTTACGGGCTTGTGTATTAGATTTCAAGGGTAGCTGGGATGATCACTTGCCGCTTATAGAGTTTGCCTACAATAACAGCTTCCACGCAAGTATTCAGATAGCCCCATTTGAGGCATTGTACAGAAGAAAGTGTAGGTCTCTGATTGGATGGTTCGAAGTTGGCGAAGCAAAATTACTAGGGCCGGATCTCGTGCAGCAGGCTATAGAAAAAGTTAGAGTCATTCAGGAGAGGATGAAAACTGCTCAGAGTCACCATAAATCCTGTGCGGACGTTCGTCGTAGGGATTTGGAGTTTCAAGTAGATGATTGGGTGTTCTTGAAGATATCTCCCATGAAAGGAGTAATGCGGTTTGGGAAGAAAGGGAAATTGAGCCCTAGGTATGTCGGGTCGTATCGGATCGCTCAAAGGATAGGACAAGTGGCTTATAGACTGGAATTTCCCCCTGAAATGTCATTAGTGCACCCGGTGTTTCTTGTGTCCATGTTGAAGAAAGTTATTATGGATCCATCCGCCATGGTGCTGGTTGAGACAGTTGAAACTAATGAAGGATTCTCATATGAAGAGGTTCCAGTTGCTATTCTCGATAGGCAAGTCTGAAGATTGAGGAACAAATAGATTGCTTCTGTTAAAGTGTTATGGCGAAGTCAACAAGTCGAGGAAGCCACATGGGAAGCGGAAAATGAAATAAAGAGAAATATCTCCATTTGTTTGAATAAGTCCGGTAATGGTTTGAAAATTGTCATTCCTAAGTAATTATATGTTGTGTCAAATTTTGTGCAAAAGCACCCCATTTCCCCCCCTAAT
This sequence comes from Nicotiana paniculata, assembly GCA_005239505.1. NCBI lineage: Eukaryota > Viridiplantae > Streptophyta > Magnoliopsida > Solanales > Solanaceae > Nicotiana > Nicotiana paniculata. Next base: position 30,520 of record MDKI01265785.1, read on the forward strand.
TGCCCTACTATTGTAACTTCTCAAGTTGTGCCATATTTGTGTATGTTGTGATTATTTGGGTAATGTGAAACTCCTTGAAGTAAGATAAATTATGTGCAATTCATGTGATATTTAAATGGTATGCAAGTTTGTGGTGTTAACTGAAAAAGGTATAGCATGTTGAAGTAATTGAATTGCATACAACTTGTTGAGGTAACCCAACTATATGCGAGTTAATGGAGTGACTGGTAATGTGTGGAATTTGTTAAACATGTGTTTCGGGGGTTCTCTGACAGGTGGATAGGCCTATATTCAAAGGGAACTCTGGCGAAATTTCTAGAAATCATCGGAGTTAGTGAAAATTTGGGGGTTGGTTTATTTTATGTTTTTCTTACTCTAGCGATTCCCCGATCCTCATTTGAGGACGAATGATTTTAAGTGGAGGAAAATATAAAGACCCGTAAAATTTCATGGCTAAAAGTAATGCCCAAATAAGTCCCCGTGTTGTTATAACTGTAGAAATTCTTAAAACGGACCCTTTTTGAGTAAAAAGTACCTCGGGACTCAAAAGATAAAATTTTCCAGAGTTGCGTTGTTATGTGACGCACTATGCGATCACATGACAGGTATGCGGACCGCATAGTGGTCGCATACATGGACAGTCTGTTGTCCAGTTTGAGGACAGCTATGCGGCCAAGATGCGATCGCATTTTGGGAATGCGGACCACATAGCCGTCGCATTCTTGCACCCCAATTTTTGTGGAGGAGGTTATGCGACGCACTATGCGATCGCATAACAGGAATGCAAACCGCATAATGGTCGCATACCTGGGCAGTCCGGTTTCTTTTTGGTCCATTTGAGGGCCATTTATGCGATAGGAATGCGGACCGCATAGCAGGAATGCGATCGCATTCCTGACCGCATTTCTACTTCAGGACTTTTAAAATTATAATTTTTATACCCGACCCCCAGTTCATAAAAACACTTATCCCTTCAATTTTAACGATTTTCTGAACAAAATAGAGAGAGGGAAGAGAGAGTTCTTGAGGGAGAAGGTTCCATCTTCACCCAAAATTGATTCTTCACTATCACTCGGGCTTGGAAGTTATTGAGTAATTGTCATTTTCTTCACTCTAAGAGGTGAGTCCCCACCCCATTTCCTTTTAATTCTCCAGTTTTGGCTAAAAAGGATAAAACACATAAATTGATTCTTGGAGATAAACGCCGAAACCTTGCATGCATGTAAGTTAAACTCCCTAATCTAGTAAAGGGAAATGAGTTTGGGTAATTATTCACAAAAGGGGGTTAGTAATATAAGGGGTCACATAGCGTTCGATAAAATGCCTAAATGAGTTCGAGTTATGTTTATGGTTCCTTTCTAAGTGAAATATGTCACATTGTGGAATAGATTGACGGTGCTAGACGGTCCGGTGATTTGCGATAAAAAAATTAAAGGGGAATTCCGATTCCAGGTATGTATGGCTAACTTTAATCTTTGTAGAGTCATCTTGTTGGTGTCCGAGCACACGGTATGAAATTCTTTCTTGAGCATATGCGAATTGATTGTCGTCCTGTGTCGAGGTGTAAGATTTCATTCTCTGATTTTCTTAGTCGATTACCATTCTAATTGCGATGTGAAGGGTGATTCTTTGTGCTTATCCTATCATGTGTAAGGTTCGTTAAATGTTCGAATATGTTAATAAGGCAGTATGTGCTACTAAATGAAAGAATGTTAACGTACCTTAATGTGGGAATGTATCTAATTGCTAAGGGCCGAGTGTGGCAAATGATGAAAAGAAATTGTGGATTGATTTAATTGAGTTAAATAATGATGGCAACACCATATATGAGTTACTGTTTGGTAAAGATTATTGTGCCTTGACTTCATATAGTTGTTGGTTGGTATGAACTTATGTTTTGATTATGAAGATCCTTGTGATATAATTGTTGGTTATTGTTGCTATCAAATGTGACTGTACGGCGGGATCGGGTTGCGTGCCGCAACACGAAGTAATAAGGGTGAAATGTGATTGTACGGTGGAATCGGGTTGCGCACTGCAACACGAAGTAATAAGGGTGGAGAGGTAATAAGGGTGAAATGTGATTGTACGGTGGGATCGGGTTGCGCGATGCAACATGAAGTAATAAGGGTGAAATGTGAATGTACGGTGGGGATCGGGTTACGCGTCGCAACAGTTGAACAATTGAAATGAGTAACTGTGGAATCTTCATTTGTGATTTTCTGTACATCTGTGTGGTACTTATGTGGTTACCCTGACTGTCTTCCAATTGTGTACTGTTTGATTTTACTTAGAATAAGCTTTGTTCATACATACTAGTACTATTCAAAGGTACTAACGTACCTTTTTCCGGGGGCACTACATCTTTTATATGGATGTACGTGGTTCCACAGCAGGTAGCTCAAACCACCGATAGTGGTGCCTCCCTTCCGTTCCTTCAGCCGATCCGGTGAGCCCCATTTCTTCTCGGGGCCGTGTGTAGTCTATATCATCCCCTTTGTATATGTTATGTTTTCTAAGGTATAGCCGAGGGCCGACACGTATTGTGTAAACTCTTAGTACTCTTAGAGGCTCCATAGACATGATGTGGGTTGTACATATATGTATTTTGGGCTGTAATTGTGTTTACTAGTAATCGTGGTCCGAATCGGAATTATTTTATGTTTTGTGATTACCAAATGTTGAAAGGATAAAGGATGAAATGAACTCAAATGGTAAATTCATGCTTAAACTCTAAATTGCTAATTCATGTGGAATAATGTATATTGTAAACACGGGGTAACGCGTTGGGCAGGAAAGGCAATCCAGGTCCGCTTGACCGGGATCATTCGGTTGGGCGCCGGTCTCGTTCCTCGATTTTGGGGCGTGACATGGAGTCCAGCCCCCGGACCAATTCGAGCCCTGAAATTAAAGCTTCATAGTCCGCCTCATTATTAGTCAACGGAGCAGTTCTTATGGCCTGCCTTAGAGCTTCAAAGGTGTGGTTAATAACGTACCGAGCCCCGAGCCTTTCACATTAGAAGCTCCGCCCGTGAACAAGGTCCAAACTCCTGATGTAGACCGACACCAAAACTTCCCTTTTAGCCAGAGGTAAAGTCCCGGAATGAATCTTCCACGAAGTCGGCCAAAACTTGTGACTTAATTGCAGTCCTAAGTTTATATTATATGTTAAATTCACTCATTTTGACGGCCCGCTTGGCCAGCCTACTTGAGAGTTCAGGCTTATGAAGAATATTCCGCAGGGGAAAAATGGTCACCACAACTATTGGGTGACATTTGAAATAAGGCCTTATCTTTCGAGCGGCGACTACGAGGGCTAATGCTAGTTTTTCTAGATGTGGGTAGCGATTTTCTGCTCCTGTTAAAATTTTACTGATGTAATAAATAGGAGATTGCGTACCTTAGTCCTAATGGACTAACACGACACTTATCGCTACCTCCGAGATCGCTAAGTAGATAAAAAATTGCTCACCTTCCTCTGGTTTTGGTAGCAACAGAGGACTTGATAAATAATTTTTCAGATCCCTCAAAGCGTGCTGAAATTTTGGGGTCCATTCGAAGTTGTTCTTATTTTTGAGCAGTAAGCAGAAATGATGACATTTATCTGAAGATCGGGAAGTGAATCTTCTTAGAGCAGCCAATCTCTCTATTAGCCTTTGAACCTCTTTTATGCTTGATAGCTGGTTCGAGATGTTTTCGATGGCTTTGATTTTATCGGGGTTAACCTCGATCCCCCTTTTTCACACCATGAATTCCAGGAATTTACTGGAGCTGACCCTGAGGCTGAATGCACACTTCTCGGGATTAAGATTCATGTTATGCTTCCTTAAGATATCAAAAGTTTCTTGCAAGTGTTTGAGATGGTCACTTGCGTTCAAAGACTTAAAAAGCATATCATCTATTTAAACTTCCATGGTTTTCCCTATTTGCTTTTCAAACATTTTGTTCGCGAATCGTTGATAAGTGGCTCCGGTGTTCTTTAGCCCGAGTTTCTTGCCAAAGTTTGTTATAAACGGAGTTTGTTCCTGATCTTCCGGGTTCATCTTGATTTGGTTATAATCGGAGTAAGCATCGAGGAAACTCATTAACTCGTGACCGGCCGTTGCATCAATCATTTGATCAATGTTGGGTAATGGGAACGAGTCTTTCAGGAACGCCTTATTTAATTCCTTATAGTCTACACACACGCGAAATTTATTATGCTTATTTGGAAATACTACTACATTATCTAGCCAGTAAGGATAGTTTACCTCTCGAATTGAACCTATTTCGAGCAAATGAGTTACCTCTTCTTTGACAAATTTGTTTCTCACCTCGGCAATAGGACGTTTTTTCTGTCATACCGGAGGGATGCTGGGATTGAAGCTTAATTTGTGTACAACCACTTCTGGCGGGATACCTGTCATATCCCCATGCGACCACGCAAATAAATCGACATTAAATTTAAGGAATTCAATAAATCCATACTTGAGTTCGGGGTGCAGTCCTATCCCCAAGTGGAACTTCATCTCCAAGAACTTTTCGAACAATGCGACTTGCTCAAGTCCTTTCACTGTGGATTTCGTTATGTCAGTTTCTTCTGGTACCTGGAAATACCTTGGCACCTGACAGGATTCCAGCGGCTCTTACACCCATATGACTTCTCTTAACGAGGGAGCAGGCGTCGGTTCCTGCGGTTGCTATGTCGCATGCTCCTTCCCTTTGCTACTGGAGACTAAGATTGCGTTCATCAACCTTGATGCCGGTTGGTCACCTCTAATTTTGTTTAATTCCCCCGGGAGTTAGGAATTTCAGCAACTAGTGATATGTCGATGGCACAACCTTCCACACTCTACTAGGATAATATTGTATCCCATATCTCCATCCACTGCCTCGAAAAAGGTCATCTTCATTACCCCTTCGGTGTTCGTGGGTAGAAGAATCTCTCCTCGGGTCGTACACTTGCTAGGTTGAACCCAAGGAGTTTTGTGGTCTTGATAATGCTAATGGTGAGCTTGTCTTGCTCCAATACCCTCCATTGTATGACGTTGGTCGAACTTCCTGGATCCACCAAACCATGTTTAATTTTAAAATCTAAGACTTTTAAAGAGATTACCAATGCATCATTATGTGGTAGCAGCAATTCATCTGCGTTCTCCGTGAAAATAATTTTGTCTTCAGTGACTTCCCGACGTCCCTTTTTGTGGGTTACTGACACCTTCATCTTTTTTGCCGCCGAGAATGTAACCCCGTTAATCTCGTTTCCCTCAAAAATCATGTTAATCATCAGGAGTGGGGGATCTTCTCCTGCTTTTAAAGGTTCTACATTATCAAGATTCCGACCATAGTTGTTTTTATCCCGGTCACTTAGAAATTCCTTGAGATGGCCGTTTTTAGTAATATCGCCACCTCATCACACATATGCCGACATTCTCCATTTTGATGACCATTTGTCTCGTGGTATTCGCACCACAAGTTAGGATCATTTTGGTTGGGATTGGATCTCATTATCTTGGGGGACCGAGCTTATCTAATGTATGGTCGACACCAACTCTACTATAGTGACATTGAAGTTGTATTCGGAAAGCCTAGGGTAGGAAGAATCTAGAGAATATGACATTTTCTTATCCTGTCCTTCGGCCCATTCATAAGGCAAAAATCGACTCCTTGAAATCCGTCGATTAGCATCGAAATCATATTTCGATTTCTCTTTATTCGTCTCCCGGTCTCGACCCTTGACTGATGCTGGGAAACCGAGCTGGACATCTTCAATTCTTATCTTTGATTCGTACCGGTTGTGAACATCTGCCCAAGTTGTTGGCTGGAACTCGAGCAAAATTTCTTTCAACTTCCAGGAAGTGTTGGAGCTTCTCGGATTCAGTCCTTTGGTGAACGCTTCAACCGCTCATTCGTCTAGTATGACCGATAGCAATATCATTTCCTTCTGGAATCTAGTTACAAACTCCCGCAGCAGTTCGGACTCTCCTTGTGTAATTATGAATATATCAGCCTTTCGGGCTTGTACTTTCTGGTCCCGGCATGTGCCTTGGTGAAATAATCCGCGAGCATCTCAAAAGATTCTATGGAATGCTCAGACAAAACCAAATACCACGTGAGGGATCCTTTCATTAGAGTCTCCCTGAATTTCTTTAGAAAAAATGACTCAATCTCGTGGGGAGCCAAATCGTTCCCTTTCACCGCCGTTGTGTAGGTGGTGATATGTTCCCGAGGATTTGAAGTCCCATCATATTTCGGCACGTTTGGCATTTTAAACCGCTTCAGGATTAATTCTGGTATCGCACTTGGTTTGTACGGAAATTGCATGTATTTCTTTGAGTCTGTCCCCTTCAGCACTGGTGGTATGCCCGGAATTTGATCTATTTAGGTGTTTACTTCTCTCATAAACCACATGAGTTCGATTTTAAAAGGATCACTCTCGCTATTGGGACCGAATCCGCTCCCCCCTGCCCCATCGAAACTAACCTCATCCCTCGAGGTGTTGTTGTCGGCCCTCTGTGTTGTTTGATTTGTGGGAGCACCATGAAGAAATGGACCTCATCCATTCGCATTGTTAGAAGCACCCGGCAATGCCTACTTCAGCTCCGTCATGACCTTATCATGTCGTGTGAGATGGCCTATAATGGTCTCCTATTTCTCATGCAAGATCCTTACTGCTTCGACGACGTGCTCTTCTTTATCATCATCAGAAGTCACCTCCGGTACATGTCGTGGATATCGGACGACGTGGACCGACGTGGTCTTGTTCCCTTCGATGTGGGTATCACTGATGGATTCTTTGTGCTGAGGCTAGTTTCCTTGAGCCTCAACGTTTTATGTGTTGTTAACACCATTATCTTCCATTTTTAATGATTTTTGCTAAGGATAAAAAATCAAACAAGTTAGTAATAGATGCAGGGATCAATTCAATTACACAATTATCTATGCCCCACGGTGGGTACCAAACCGTTTACCCGTAAAATGCTGTAGTTGAATTTATTCGTGGTTTATAGACAAATAAATTAATTTGATTCTAAAATAGTAGATAAATTAGGCAACAATGTACGACTTAGCCTTGAAATTAGAATGAAACGGCAGATATCTCGATCCCGGGCGTAAAGCTATCGAGGGCAGTAATAACAACATGAATAAATGAGAAAGTACATATTATTGAGCTTTAGATAGAATATAAGGTATGCTTGTCAGAAAATTCCACCCTTACAATGAACGGTAGAGCTCACTATTTGTAGATACGCATACGGAACAAGGTCCTAGAATCAAGCCCCTCTTAAATGACAATTATGAGGGCCATTGAAGAATGTATAATGGTAGGCAGTGAATGCCATATTCTCTGTAGCAGATAGTACACTTAATGCTATAGAATATTCTTCATTGAATGCTACTGGATGTCAATCATTATTTGGACATTATGGATATCATTCTTTCCGATGACAAGCGAGACATTGCCTTCGGGTTTGACTGTCTTTTGTTTTCGGCTCTACGTGTCGCTTTCTCATATGTTCATTAAATATGACCAGATTTCACCCAGTACAAAATTGTTTGACATTTGTTTAAGTATATAGCATCTCGTTAGGAGTAAAAGAGAATTTTTAAAGTAAATTATTTTAAAATACAAAAAGATATCATTCTTTTTGGATAAACTAAAAAAATTATATCACATAAATAGGGAAAGTGAAAGTAATAGTTTATCATAGTTAATGATAACTTGATGTGAAGGTAAATATTAATTAATGATAAAGGTATATGTAAATGGCTTGTGCATATTAGCAATAATCCTCGATTGGAAAAGTGCAAGTAAGAAGGTCAAATCTTACCTTACTAATACTAATGATGAGTGTTCATTGTAATTAAATTAAATAACTCATATAATTATCGAATTACTTTTGAATGATATTTACGTATTGTTATTATATAGATTATGCTACAAATAATATGGAAATATAACATGATTCAAAATGAATAGTTATACATTATAATTAAATGAATTTAAAAATTCTTTATTTACTAATTTTCTAACTTCATTTGTTGTTTCTTGATAATCATCATTACAATTTGCAATCCCTTTCTACTTGTAACTCGTGAAAATCATAAAGTGGTTCATTTTCAAATATATATTTATTTGAAAATAGTGCGAGATGAGATAATAATTTATCTTGACTTATAATGATGATAATAGGATAATGATAGAAAATTATTATTCATATTTTTTTAATATTTTAATCAAATTCAAAAACTTTATCTATAGATTCAAAATTTTACCCTTCAATTCAGATTTATTTTTATTATATAGTCTAATAGATAAGTCTTAAGATTGCCAAGTGACTTTCTATTAGCTTGCCTTTTTTAATTATATAGCCTAATAGATTTTATCTTAAAATTGTCAAGTGGCTTTTTAACTTGCTGCTTGGTTTAACCTCAATGATACTGCTATTTTTGCTGTGCGAATAATAAATTCTTTATTTTCATTATTATCATTCTTTTTCTACTTGTAACTCGTGATGCAAATCATAAAGTGATTTGTTTGTGTCACGATCCAGAATCCCAACCTCTGGGTCGTGATGGCGCCTAAAATTCACTTGCTAGGCAAGGCAATGTGATTTAGTTAATTAACCAATTTTAGCAGATAGAAACACAATAATGATATTCAACGAGAAATAAAAGCCAAGTATAACACATTACTGATATAAATCATGTGATGATACCTACTCCTAGAATCCAGAGTCACGAGTTTATGAGCAACTAGAAGTCTATAACCAAGGTCTGAAATAAATACAACTGTTTCGAATAAAATAAATAGTAAAAGTGGAAAATGGAAGGGGACTTCAAGGTATGCGGATGCAAACAGATCTACCTCGAGTCTCCGTATGAAATGATTCGAGATGATGCACCTCACGCATTGCTGGGACCAATACCAGTATCTGCACAAGAAGTTCAGAGGTGTAGTATGATTCAATGAGGTAGTGATGAGGCTATGACAAGACACCTACATAAATAAACATGTACAAGTGTATATAAAGCAACAACAATAACAAAAAATGATAAAGTACTAACTGGGAGGGGACATGTAGCGACCCGATAGGTTATTTTGCTTTCTAAAACCCCGTTCCCCTAAATAAAACTCTCCGTATGTGCTTTTACGGTTTTATAACTTGCAGGGAAGGTTAGTTCGTGATTTGGAAGGGTTCGGGTAAAAATTGGTACACTTGGTTCCTTAAGGTTAGCAAAAAGGATAAGTTTGACTTTAATCAACATTTTGAGCAAACCACCTCGGAACTCAGATTTGACGCTGTTCGTGTAGTGACTTCGAACTTGGGTGTATGTTCGGATTGGGTTTTGGATGACCCGGGAGCGTTTCAACACTTACTATTGATAATTGGCACCTTGAAGGTTTTAAAGTTCTTTAAATTTAGTTTGAAGTAGGAATTGGTGTTATTGAGATTCAATTGAGATTCCGAGACTGACAATAGTTATGTATGGTGATTTAAGACTTACACGCAAAATTTGGTGTCATTTTGAGTAGTTTAAGTATGTTTCGGCGCGTTCGAAGTAAGTTGAAAAAACTTGAAGTCCATAAGTTGATCATTTTGGTTTGGGGTGTGATTCTTAGTATTGATGTTGTTTTCCGCATTCTGAGAGCGTGAATGAGTCTGTTTTATGATTCCGGACTTGTTGGTATGTCTGGACGGGGCCTTGGGGGACCCTGATGCCATTCAGGCGATGCGCGGATTGAGTTAAGACTCAAAAAGGCTGCTGGTGCACCAGTTCTGGTGTGCCCGCACCTGCGAGCTTTTGGCCGCAGGTGTGAGCCCGCAGATGCGCCATTTTGGCCACAAAAGAAGCTTGGAGCCTTGGCCAGTTGTCTGCAGAAGTGAAGGGGTGTGCGCAGAAGCGACCCCTCTTCTGCAATGAGAATTCGCAAAAGCGGAAACACGTCCACTGATGCGGCCAACACCAGTCCCGTGAAGTTTTACAGAAGTGGGCTTATTTCCGCAGAAACGGTACCGCATATGCGGCCCAATGACTGCAAATGCGAAAATTGTTGAAGGCAGAACCTTCATTTAAGTCGGGACTTAAGCATTTTGGGTTCATTTATTGCACTTCTTGGGGCGATTTTGGAGCTGGTTAGAGAGTTTGAGTTAACTAATTTCTATCTAATGTAAGTTAAATACATAGTTTATGGGTAGATTTTAACATGTAAATTTGTGAGAATCATGGGTTTAGATGAAAAATCTAGGTTTTGATAAAAATGGGATTTAACCACGAAAATGGTTATGGAATTTAGTAAAAATTATATACTTGAGTTCGTGAGATTATGTGTAACAACTTTCTTCAAAAATTTCGAGAATCCGTGCACGTGGGCCGGTGGGTAAATTTTAGGAATTATTCAATTGGGGGTTGGGAAATGTGAACTTTTGAACATGTATTGATTATTTTATATAACCTTTGACTAGTTTCGAGTCGTTTGGCACCGAGTTGAGGGTTTAAAGCACATTGTGGACCAAAAGTGAACTTGAGAACGAGGTAAGTCTCTTGCCTAAGTGATGATAGGCCCTCGTCACTACTTCTTCGAGGTTAGACTATATACTAACTAGGTACATGTTGTTTATGTACTCACGCTACACTTCTGCATTAACCGTGCAGGATCTGAGGCAGGTGCATCTGGTGATCATCCTGCCGCTCACTCTTGAAACTTCGAGACTTTGCGGCGAGCTACCTTCCGAGCCTGTTCTGCAGCACCCAAAGTCTTTCTTTTTCTTTTACTTTCTGTCTACTTCATTCAAGACAGTAGTTTAGTTTTTTATATATTCTACTAGTAGCTCATACACTTGTGACACCGGGTCTTGGAGATTATGCTAGTAGACACTTGATGATTTTTGATTATTTACTTCATCTCATTTGCTCTTAAAATTGTTGTTTATCATTTTATTTAATTATTCACTTCTTATTCATTTCATAACTAAAAATCAACTATTTCTAAACTATTAAAAGGAATAATTACACGATTAGTTCACTGTTGGCTTGCCTAGTGGTAACATTGGGATCCATCATGGCCTGTAGGAGGAATTGGGTCATGACAACATGGTATCAGAGCACTAGGTTCATGTAGGTCTCACGTGTTATGAGCAGGCCTAATAGAGTCTTGCGGATCGGTGCGGAGACGTCCGTACTTATCTTCGAGAGGCTATAGGGTGTTAGGAAACTACTCTTTCTTCATCTCCTATTAGGCAGTTGATATGGTTCTTAGTATCTTTCTCTTATTCTCTCACAGATGGTGAGAACGCACACGACGGATGTTGCAGACCAGGGAGGAGCTACTCTCCCTGTTGCTAGAGGCCAAGGGAGGGCTCCAGCCCGTGGTAGAGGACGAGGACACCCTAGGGTTGCTCCAGCTATGCCACAAGTGAATCCAGTAGATTATACCATTATTGAGGAGCAGGGCAAGGTTCCTGCAGCAGAGCCAGACCCGGTAGATTTCATATCCGCACCTGGATTCCAGGAGGTCATTGGCCTTTTGCTACAGTTCATGGTTACTATGACTCAGGCTGGTTTTTTTCCAGCAGACCCACCCACATCTCATGCGGGGGGGGGGGGGGGGGGGGGGGAGCACATACCCCTACTGCTCAGGATCTTGGGCATGCAACTATTTTATATCATACCCCGGCCACACTACCCGTGGGCGGAGACCAACCAGTGGCAGCAACCATACTTGAGCCCAGACCATCTGTGGCCGGCGAGCCGCAGAAGCTATTGGACAGATGGACTAGGCTACACCCTCCTGTCTTTGGAGGAAAGCGACATGAGGATCCCTAGGACTTCATTGATCTGTGTAGGGACATACTGCACAATATGAGTATATTGGAGTCCCACAGGGTATATTTTATTACTTTCCAGCTGGAGGGCAGGGCCCCTAGATGATGGAAGTCTTATCTACTCGACAGACCAGATAGATCTCCTCCCATGACTTGGGATCAGGTTACACGCCTTTTCTTGGATAGGTATATTCCACCCTCTCAGAGGGAAGAGTTGCGGTTTCAGTTCTAGCATCTCCACCAGAGTGAGATGTCAGTGACAAACTATAACGCGAGGTTCTCTGAGTTGTCTTGCCATGCACTTATGATACTTCCTAGTGATGCAGAGAGAGTGCAGAGGTTTGTTGCAGGGTTGCACTCTGGTATCCAGGCTAACATGGCCCGAAAGGTTGAGATAGGGACTTCTTATAAGCTAGTTGTAGAGATAGCTCAAAAGATCGAGGGTGCCCGTCAGTGGAGCCGAGAGCAGATTCCATGGGACAATTGGTTCCGTTACTTTGGAGGATTCAATGGTGCTCCATCTGGGGGCAGAGGTAAGTTTGGGAGTGGTCGACCTAGCAAGCCCAAATATCCAACAACGTCGCCTCCTCGGGGTGCTCAAGTGCGACCCTATTTGAGCGCCATTCCAGAGAGTTCCTACCACCCACCAGCTATTTAGGGTTCCTCCAAAGGGTATTCAGGTCACCAGGGTCAGAGTTTTGGTCAGCAGTCCACCGCTCCGAGGGGTTATTACGAGTGCGGGGATCCTGGCCACATGAAGAGGTTTTGTCCTTGAATTCGGGGCAAGGTAGTACAATAGGTTTCTCAGCTTATGATTACAACGCCATATGCCGCACCAACCGTTCAGCCGCCCAGAGGTGGAGGGCAGGTTGGTAGGGGCCATCCTAGAGGTGCAGGCCAGTCAGGTGGCACTCCAGCTAGATTTTATGCTCTTCCGTCCAGACCAGATGTAGTGACCTCAGATGCCATGATCACATGTATTATTTCTGTCTGCGGTAGGGATGCTTTGGTATTATTTGATCCAAGGTCTACATATTTATATGTGTCATCTCTTCTTACTCACTTCCAGGATATTCCTCGTGAGTCCTTGGGTACTCCTGTTTATGTTTCCACTCCAGTGGGTGATTTTGTTGTTGTCGATGGGGTCTATTGGTCGTGCATTGTTACATTCTGTGGTTATGAAACTAGAGCGGATCTTTTGCTGCTTGATATGACCAACTTTGAGATAATCCTGGGCATGGACTAGTTGTCTCCATATCATGCCATCCTTGATTACCATGCTAAGACTGTTACCTTGGCGATACCAGAATTGTGTAGATTGGAGTGGAAGGGTTCGCCTGTGAACACTCCTAGTCAGATCATCTTGTCACGACCCGAAATCCCACCTTCATGCCGTGATGGCTCCTAACGTTGCACCCGCTAGGAAAGCCAACGTGTTAATTGAATTGATTTATTAACAAGTGAAAATAACAAACACTGACTAGATAATAGAGATAAAGTGCGGAAGCATTAACATAAATCTAAATGACAATAGCTAATAACGAAGAAATCCCTTTAAGTACAAAACCCAGAAGTGGAGTCACAACCTCACGAACCAGTCTAAGATTTGACTAAAAACAACAGTTTGAAAATAAAATGATGTATCTGTCTGGAAAACACATAAATGACAGAATGAAAGATAGACAGGGACGCCGATATCCACGAACGCCATGCGAAACTACCTCGGTGTCGTCTGGAATGGACTGAAGGACACTCCCACTAGCGAGGTCCACAGGGTCAGGCTGCATAATCTGCACAACATAAAGAAGTGCAGGTGTAGCATCAGTACAACCGACCCCATGTACTGAGTAAGTGCCGGGCCTAACCTCGGCGAAGTAGTGACGAGGCTAGGACACGACAACAAATTGTACCTGTGGAGTTGAATAGTATAGTAGAAAATAAACAAGAATACAGTTACGGGGAAGAACATGCTGGGGATAAGAGGGGCAACAATGGCTAAAACAGTAGAATCAAGTACTAACTGGAATGTAGAAGTAAAGCAGGAAATGACAACTCAAAACAAGTAAACTAGACAGGAGAAGACACGACATGACCCCTCGCGTATAGCCTCAAAATCACACGACACAGAATGTCCCCTCGCGCATAAATAATAATGACTCGGCACGGAATGTGCCCTCATGCATCAATAATAATCAATCGGCACAGAATGTCCCCTCGCGCATAAATAATACTCAATCGGCATGGAATGTCCCCTCGCGCATAAATAATTATCAATCGGTACGGAATGTCCCCTCGCGCATAAATAATAATCAATCGGTACGGAGTGTTCCCTCGTGCATAAATATAATTAATCGACACGAAATGTTCCTTCGTGTATAATTAATAATCACTCCGCACGGAATGTTCCCCCGTGCATGATGAGTGTAAAAAAAACAATTGATATGAAAGTTTAATAATACGACATTTCAAATGTACAGAAATAATCAACAAAATTCTACTGTCCCGACAAGGGACTCAGCTATAACCAATCTCACTCAGTAGTATAATGCCAACAGTAAAATCCTCGTCCGAACACAAAATCAATAACTTTATACGTCATGAAGTAACTTCAAGGTACCACTTCCAAGGTTCCTAATAATTCACAACACGATATCAAAGAACATTAAATAATTCATCAAAATTCGACTCACGGGCATGCTTGACCACAACATATAACCCGTCACCTCACATATACGTTGGAAATGAATTACACATAGAAAATAAGACTCTATACCTAATCCCTTAAGCTAAGGTAAGGCCAAACACTTACCTCGGCTCCAAGAATGCAAGTCAAGCCTCAATCACGGCCTTTCCTCTTGAATCTGACTCCGAAACAATAATATCTGGACATATTTGACTTAATAACATCAATAATTATTCAATAACTCAATCCCAAAGCCTGATTATAGATTTCCCATAATTCTTCCAAAAATACCAAAATTCGACCCCCGGGCCCGCTTGGTCCAAACTCGAGGATCGGACCAAAACCTGATAACCCATTCCCCCATGAAACCGAATATACAATTTATTTTGAAATCCGACCCCAAAATGAGGTTGAATTCCCAAAATTTCCAAAAGCCCTAACTCTACCCAAAACCCCCAATTCCTACCTTTGATTTCATGTTTTTAGACCTAGAATTTAGTGATTGATGAAGGAAATGGAAGAAACAAGAGTTAAGATTACTTACCTAAGTGGTTATAGAGGAAGAGCAGCTTGGAAATCGGCTATGGGGTTTGGAGAAGAAGGAGATGGTGAAAAATATGAAAATCCCGTAATGGGTATTCTGTTTTTGAGGATTTAAATAACTGGACTAAAATGGCTATCGCGATCGCGACATGTGCCCTGCGATCGCGGAGGGTACTGGCCTTAGACTTACGCGATTGCGAAGTGAAGGCTACGATCGCAGAGAAATCGGACGTGGAACCACGCGATCGCGAAAGAAAGAACGCGTTCGCACAGAACAATTGCTACCCAGCCCCCAACCCCACAGGAGACTTACGCGATCGCGGACATAGGGGTGCGTTCGCGTAGAGCCAAGCCCTAATGCTCCGCGTTCGCATCCAGCTCTTTGCAATCGCGCAGAGAAAATTGACCCCCGCCCTCACATTACACTACGTGATCGCGGGGCAACCTATGCGATCGCATAATGTAAAAATCTCAGACACCAGAACTCTCCCGAGCCCTTGGGGATCAAAACCAAATATACAAACGACTTCAAAATCATCCTACAAACTTATTCGAGTAATATAACCACCAGAATAACATAAAAAATAAAGAATTAAACTCCAAAATCTGTAGAATTTTCTCAAACTTCATAAACTTTTAATTCTCCAATTTTGATCCGAAACACGTCAAACCAAGTCCGCTTCTTACCAAATTTTACAGATAACTCACATAACACATATTGAACCTGTTCCGGTCTCTGGAACCATAATACGAGCTCTGTAACACAGATTTCACATCAAAGTTCATTTTCAAAAGTCTTTCTTATTTTCAGAAAACAATTTTTTTTAAAATTCATTTCTCGGACTTGGGATCTCAGAATTCGATTCCGGGCATACGCCCAGGTCCCATATTTTCCTTCGGACCCTCCCGGATCGTCAAATCACGGGTCCGGGTCCGTTTACCAAAAATGTTGACGAAAGTCAACTTTATTCTATTAATTATCATAAATTCAACTATTTAACACATTTCCACATAGAGACTCCTCAGCTACGCGCTCGGGTTGTGCACGCACATCGAGGTGAGATTAATAGAGGCTTTCGGGGCCTCGGAACACAATTTTTGCTAAATTAACACAAGATGAATTTGGGTCATCACAATCTCCATCTCTAAAACAACCGTTCCTCCTCGAACGGACATAGAAAAGTACCTGAATCGGGGAAAAGGTGGGGATATCGGCTCCGCATATCGGGCTCAGACTCCAAAGTAGCTGCGTCAACAGGCTGACCTCTCTACTGAACACGAACCGAAGGATAACTCTTCGATCTCAACTGTCGC
>ML365122.1:0-13727 GCA_005239505.1 Nicotiana paniculata
TTCGAAGCGTTGGTTATGGTTACTTGGGTCGTATTTGATGTCTCGGAAAAGTATCATTCTATCCGGTATCGGCTCCGTCCCGGACAAATATCATACGATCCAGTATCGGCTCCAAACCAAGGTGTCCGGCCTGGACCATGGATGGCGATAATACAGGCACGACTGGCGGAATTCCAGTTTAATTCCAATAAAAGGTAACTTGATCATTACGAAGCATTGTTTATGGGTCCTTGGGTCATATTTGATGTCCCATACAAATATCATGCGATCCGGTACCAGCTCCGTACCAAGTCGTCCGGCCGGAACCGTGGATGGTGATAATACAGGCACGACTTGCTGAATTCTAGTTTAATTGCCAAAAAATGTAACTTGATCATTTCGAAGCGTTGGTTATGGTTNTCGTACCAAAGCGTCTGGCCTGGACCATGCCAGGCGATATTACACGCACGATTAGCGAAATTCCAGTTTAATTTCCATAAAATGCCAAAATTTGTAACTTGATAATTTCGAAGAGTTGGTTATAGTTACTTGGGTCGTAATTGATGTCCCGGACAAATATCATGCGATTCGGTATCGGCTCCATACCAAGGTGTCTGGCCTGGACCATGGATGGCGATAATATATGCACGACTGGCGGAATTCCAGTTTAATTCCCGTAAAATGTAACTTGATCATTTCGAAGCATTGATTATGGGTCCTTGGGTCATATTTGATGTCCCATATAAATATCATGCGATCCGGTACCAGCTCCGTACCAAGGCGTCCGGCCTGGACCATGGCAGGCGATATTACAAGCACGACTAGCCGAATTCCAGTTTCTTTGCCATAAAATGCCAAAAATGTAACTTGATCATTTCGAAGAGTTGATTATGGTTACTTCGGTCGTATTTGATGTCCTAGACCAATATCATGTGATCCGGTACCGACTCCATACCAAGTTGTCCGGCCTGGACCATAGATGGTGATAATACAGGCACGACTAGCGGAATTCCAGTTTAATTGCCATAAAGTGTAACTTGATCATTTCAAAGCTTTGGTTATGGATACTTGGGTCATATTTGATGTACCGAAAAAATATATTGCAATCTGGTACCGACTCCGTACCAAGGCGTCCGGCCTGTACCCTGACAGGCGATAATACAGGCCAACTAGAAAAATTCCAGTTTAATTGCCATAAAATGCCAAAACATGTAACTTGATCATTTCGAAGCATTGGTTATGGTTCCTTGGGTCGTATTTGATTTCCGGACAAATATCATGCAATCCGGAACCGGCTCCGTACCAAGGCGTCCGGCCTAGACCATTGCAGGCGATAATACAGGCACGACTGGCGGAATTCCAGTTTAATTGCCATAAAATGCCAAAAAATGTAACTTGATCATTTGGAAGCGTTGGTTATGGTTCCTTGGTTCGTATTTGATATCCCGGTACCGTTCCAAGGCGACCCGCCTGGACTATGGTAGGCGATAATACAGGCACTGCTGGCGAAATTCCAGTTTAATTGCAACAAAATTCCAAAAAATGTAACTTCATCATTTCAAAGCGTTGGTTATGAATCCTTGGATTGTATTTGATGTCCCGGACAAATATAATGCGATTCGGTACCGGCTACGTACCAAGGCGCCCGGTCTGGATCATGGAAGGCGATAATGCAGGCAGAACTTGGCGGAATTCTAGTTTAATTGCCATAAAATGCCAAAAAATCCTTTCGAAGAGTTTGTTATGGTTTCTTGGGTTGTATTTGATGTCCCGGACAAATATCATGCGATCCGGTACCAGATCCATACCAAGGCGTCCGACATGGACCATGGATGGAGATAATACAGGCACGACTGGCTGAATTCCAGTTTAATAACCAAAAAATGCCAAAAAATGTAACTTGATCATTTCAAAGGGTTGGTTATGGTTCCTTGGGTCATATTTAATGTCCCGGTCAAATATCATGCGATCCGGTACCGGCTTCGTACCAAGGCGTCCGGTCTGGACCATGGGAGGTGATAAATACAGGCGCTACTGGCGGAATTCCAGTTTAATAGCCATAAAATGCCAAAAAATGTAACTTCATAATTTCGAAGAGTTGGTTATGTTTCCTTGTGTTGTATCTGACGTCCCAGATAAATATCATATGATCCGGTATCGGCTCCGTACCAAGGCGTCCGGCTGGACCATGGCAGGCGATAATACAGGCACGACTGGCAGAATTCAAATTTTAATTGCCATAAACTGCCAAAAAATGTAACTTGATCATTTCAAAGCATTGGTTATGGTTCATTGGGTGGTATTTGATGTCCCGGACAAATATCATGCGATCCAGTACCAGCTTCATACCAAGGCGTCCAGCATGGACCATGGCAGGCGATATTACAGGCAGGACTAGCGGAATTCTAGTTTAATTGCCATAAAATGCCAAAAATTATAACTTGATCATCTCGAAGAGTTGGTTATGGTTATTTGGGTCATATTTGATGTTCCGGAAAAATATCATACGATCCGGTACCGGCTCCATACCAAGGTGTCCGGCATGGACCATGGATGGCGATAATACATGCACGACTGGCGGAATTCCAATTTAATTGTCATAAAATGTAAGTTGATCATTTCGAAGCGTTGGTTATGGTTCCTTGGGTCATATTTGATGTTCTGGACAAATATCATGCGATCCGGTACCAGCTCCGTACCAAGGCGTCCGACCTGGACCATGGCAGGCGATATTACAGGAACGACTGGCGGAATTCCAATTTAATTGCCATAAAATGCCAAATAAATGTAACTTGATCATTTCGAAAAGTTTGTTATGGTTACTTGGGTCGTATTTAATGTCCCGGAAAAATATCATGCGATCCGGTACCGGCTCTATACCAGGGTGTCCGGCCTGCACCATGGATGGTGATAAAACATGCACGACTGGCTGATTCCAGTTTAATTGCCAGAAAATGTAACTTAATCATTTCGAAGCGTTGGTTATGGTTTCTTGGGTCGTATTTGATGTCTCGGACAAAGATCATGCGATCCGGTACTGGTTCAATACCAAGGTGTCCGGCCTGGACCATGGATGGTGATAATACAGGCACGACTGGCGGAATTCCAGTTTAATTGCCATAAAATGTAACTTGATCATATTGAAGCGTTGGTTATGGTTACTTGGGTCGTATTTGATGTCCCGTACAAGTATCATGCTATCCGGTACCGGCACCATACCAAGGCGTTCGGCCTGGACCATGGCTGGCGATAATATGGGGCACGACTTGGCGGAATTCCAGTTTAATTGCCATAAAATGCCAAAATATGTAACTTGATCATTTCGAAGCGTTGTTTATGGTTCCTTGGGTCGTATTTGATGTCCCGGTCAAATATCATGTGATCTGGTACTGGCTTCATACCAGGGTGTCCGGCCTGAACCATGGATGGTGATAATACATGCACGACTGGCTGATTCCAGTTTAATTGCCAGAAAATGTAACTTGATCATTTCGAAGTGTTGGTTATGGTTCCTTGGGTCCTATTTGATGTCCCGGACAAATATCATGCGATCCGGTATTGGCTCCATATCAAGGTGTCCCGCCTGGACCATGGATGGTGATAGTACAGGCACGACTGGCGGAATTCCAGTTTAATTGCCATAAAATGTAACTTGATCATTTCGAAGTGTTGGTTATGCTTACTTGGGTCGTATTTGATGTCCCGAACAAGTATCATGCTATCCGGTACCGGCACCATACCAAGGCGTTCGGCCTGGACCATGGCAGGTGATAATACAGGCACGACTGGTGGAATTCTAGTTTAATTGCTATAAAATGCCAAAAAATGTAACTTGATCATTTAAAAGCGTTGGTTATAGTTTCTTGGGTCGTATTTAATGTCCCAAACAAATATCATGCGATTCAGTACCGACTCTTTACCAAGGCGTCCGACGTGGACCATGGTAGGCAAAAATAGAGGCACGACTGACGGAATTCCAGTTTAATTGCCATAAAATGCCAAAAAATATAACTTGATCATTTCGAAGTGTTGGTTATGGTTCCTTTGGTCGTATTTGATGTCCAGGAGAAATATCATGCCATCCGGTACCAGCTTCGTACAAGGGCATCCGGCCTGGACCATGGCAGGCGATATTATAGGCACGACTAGCGGAATTCCAGTTTAATTGCCATAAAATGCCAAAAAATATAACTTGATCATTTCGAAGTGTTGGTTATGGTTCCTTTGGTCGTATTTGATGTCCAGGAGAAATATCATGCCATCCGGTACCAGCTTCGTACAAGGGCATCCGGCCTGGACCATGGCAGGCGATATTATAGGCACGACTAGCGGAATTCCAGTTTAATTGCCATAAAATGCGAAAAACTGTAACTTGATCATCTCGAAGAGTTTGTTATGGTTATTTGGGTCATATTTAATGTTTCGGACAAATATCATGTGATCCGGTACCGGCTCCATACCAAGGTGTCCGGCCTGGACCATGGATGGCGATAATACATGCACGACTGGCTGAATTCCAGTTAATTGCCATAAAATGCCAAACAAATGTAACTTGATCATTTCGAAGAGTTGTTTATGGTTACCTGGGCCGTATTTGATGTTTCAGACAAATATCATGCGATCCGGTACCGGCTCCATACCAAGGTGTCCGGCCTGAACCATGGGTGGTGATAATACATGCACGACTGGCTGAATTCCAGTTAATTGCCATAAAATGTAACTTGATCATTTCGAAGCGTTGGTTATGGTTACTTGGGTCGTATTTGATGTCTCGGAAAAGTATCATTCTATCTGGTATCGGCTCTGTCCCGGACAAATATCATATGATCCAGTATCAGCTCTAAACCAAGGTGTCCGGCCTGGACCATGGATGGCGATAATACAGGCACGACTTGCTGAATTCTAGTCTAATTGCCAAAAAATGTAACTTGTTCATTTCGAAGCGTTGGTTATGGTTCCTTGGGTCGTATTTGATGTCCCAGAGAAATATCATGCGATCCGGTACCAGCTTCGTACCAAAGCGTCTGGCCTGGACCATGGCAAGCGATATTACAGGCACGATAAGCGAAATTCCAGTTTAATTGCCATAAAATACCAAAAAATCCTTTCGAAGAGTTTGTTATGGTTTCTTGGGTTGTATTTGATGTCCCGGACAAATATCATGCGATCCGGTACCAGATCCATACCAAGGCGTCCGACATGGACCATGGATGGCGATAATATAGGCACGACTGGCTGAATTCCAATTTAATAACCAAAAAATGCCAAAAAATGTAACTTGATCATTTCAAAGAGTTGGTTATGGTTCCTTGGGTCATATTTAATGTCCCGGTCAAATATCATGCGATCCGGTACCGCCTTCGTACCAAAGCGTCCGGTCTGGACCATGGGAGGTGATAAATACAGGCACTACAGGCGGAATTCCAGTTTAATAGCCATAAAATGCCAAAAAATGTAACTTCATAATTTCGAAGAGTTGGTTATGGTTCCTTGTGTTGTATTTGATGTCCCAGATAAATATCATATGATCCGGTATCGGCTCCGTACCAAGGCGTCCAGCTGGACCATGGCAGGCGATAATACAGGCACGACTAGAAAAATTCAAATTTTAATTGCCATAAAATGCCAAAAAATGTAACTTGATCATTTCAAAGCATTGGTTATGGTTCCTTGGGTGGTATTTGATGTCCCGGACAAATATCATGCGATCCAGTACCAGCTTCGTACCAAGGCGTCCGGCATGGACCATGGCAGGCGATATTACAGGCAGGACTAGCGGAATTCTAGTTTAATTGCCATAAAATTCCAAAAACTATAACTTGATCATCTCAAAGAGTTGGTTATGGTTATTTGGGTCATATTTGATGTTCCGGAAAAATATCATGTGATCCGGTACCGGCTCCATACCAAGGTGTCCGGCCTGGACCATGGATGGCGATAATACATGCACGACTGGCGGAATTCCAGTTTAATTGTCATAAAAGGTAAGTTGATCATTTCGAAGCGTTGGTTGTGGTTCCTTGGGTCATATTTGATGTCCCGGACAAATATCATGCGATCCGGTACCAGCTCCGTACCAAGGCGTCCGGCCTAGACCATGGCAGGCGATATTACAGGCACGACTGGCGGAATTCCAATTTAATTGCCATAAAATTCCAAATAAATGTAACTTGATCATTTCGAAGTGTTGGTTATGGTTACTTGGGTCGTATTTGATGTCCCGGACAAGTATCATGCTATCCGGTACCGGCACCATACCAAGGCGTTCGGCCTGGACCATGGCTGGCGATAATACAGGCACGACTTGGCGGAATTCCAGTTTAATTGCCATAAAATGCCAAAAAATGTAACTTGATCATTTCGAAGCGTTGTTTATGATTTCTTGGGTCGTATTTGATGTCCCGGTCAAATATCATGTGATCCGGTACCGGCTTCATACCAGGGTGTCCGGCCTGAACCATGGATGGTGATAATACATGCACGACTGGCTTATTCCAGTTTAATTGCCACAAAATGTAACTTGATAACTTCGAAGCGTTGGTTATGGTTCCTTGGGTCCTATTTGATGTCCCGGACAAATATCATGCGATCCGGTGTTGGCTCCATACCAAGGTGTCTGGCCTAGACCATGGATGGTGATACTATAGGCACGATTGGCGGAATTCCAGTTTAATTGCCATAAAATGTAACTTGATCATTTCGAAGCGTTGGTTATGGTTCCTTGGGTCCTATTTGATGTCCCGGACAAATATCATGCGATCCGGTGTTGGCTCCATACCAAGGTGTCTGGCCTAGACCATGGATGGTGATACTATAGGCACGATTGGCGGAATTCCAGTTTAATTGCCATAAAATGTAACTTGATCATTTCGAAGTGTTGGTTATGGTTACTTGGGTCGTATTTGATGTCCTGGACAAGTATCATGCTATCCGGTACCGGCACCATACCAAGGCGTTCGGCCTGGACCATGGCAGGTGATAATACAGGCACGACTGGTGGAATTCCAGTTTAATTGCTATAAAATTCCAAAATATCATGCGATTCGGTACCGACTCTGTACCAAGGCGTCCGACGTGGACCATGGTAGGCAAAAATAGAGGCACGACTGACGGAATTCCAGTTTAATTGCAATAAAATGCCAAAAAATATAACTTGATCATTTCGAAGTGTTGGTTATGGTTCCTTTGGTCGTATTTGATGTCCCGGAGAAATATCATGCCATCCGGTACCAGCTTCGTACCAAGGCATCCGGCCTGGACCATGGCAGGCGATATTATAGGCACGACTAGCGGAATTCCAGTTTAATTGCCATAAAATGCCAAAAATATAACTTGATCACTTCAAAGAGTTGGTTATGGTTACTTGGGTCGTATTTGATGTCCCGGACAAATATCATGCGATCCGGTATCGGCTCCATACCAAGGTTTCCGGCCTGGACCATGGATGGCGATAATACAGGCACGACTGGCCGAATTCCAGTTTAATTGCCGTAAAATGTAACTTGATCATTTCGAAGCATTGGTTATGGGTCATTGGGTCATATTTAATGTCCCAGAAAAATATTATGCGATCCGTTACCAGCTCCGTACCAAGGCGTCCGGCCTGGACCATGGCAGGCGATATTACAAGCACGACTAGCCGAATTCCAGCTTAATTGCCATAAAATGCCAAAAATGTAACTTGATCATTTCGAAGAGTTGGTTATGGTTACTTAGGTCGTATTTGATGTCCCAGACTGATATATTGCGATCCAGTACTGGCTCCATACCAAGGTGTCCGGCTTGGACCATAGATGGTGATAATACATACACGACTAGCGGAATTCCAGTTTAATTGCCATAAAGTGTAACTTGATCATTTTGAAGCTTTAGTTATGGTTCCTTCGGTCATATTTGATTTCCCGAACAAATATCTTGTGATCTGGTACAGGATCCATACCAATGCGTCAGGCCTGGACCCTGGCAGGCGATAATACAGGCACAAATAGAAAAATTTTAGTTTAATTGCTATAAAATGCCAAAACATGTAACTTGATCATTTCGAAGCATTGGTTATGGTTCCTGGGGTAATATTTGATGTCCGGAAAAATATCATGCGATTCGGAACCGGCTCCGTACCAAGGCGTCCGGCCTGGACCATGGCAGGCGATATAAAGGCACGACTGGTGGAATTCCAGTTTAATGTCCATAAAATGCCAAAAAAATTAACTTGATCATTTTGAAGCATTGGTTATGGTTCCTTGGGTCGTATTTGATGTCCCGGAGAAATATCTTGTGATCCGGTACCGGCTCCGTACCAAGGCGTCAGGCCTGGACTATGGCAGGCAATAATATATGCATGGCTGGCGGAATTCCAGTTTAATTGAAATAAAATTCCAAAAAATGTAACTTCATCATTTCAAAGCGTTGGTTATGAATCCTTGGATTGTATTTGATGTACCGAAAAAATATCATGCGATTCGGTACCGGCTACGTACCAAGGCATCTGGTCTGGATCATGGAAGGCGATAATGCAGGCAGGACATGGCGGAATTCTAGTTTAATTGTCATAAAATGCCAAAAAATCCTTTCGAAGAGTTGGTTATGGTTTCTTGTGTTGTATTTGATGTCCCGGACAAATATCATGAGATCCGGTACCAGATCCGTACCAAAACGTCCGACATGGACCATGGATGGCGATAATACAGGCACGACTGGCTGAATTGCAGTTTAATTGTCATAAAATGCCAAAAAATGTAACTTGATCATTTCGTAGCGTTGGTTATGGTTCCTTGGGTCATATTTGATGTCTCAAACAAATATCATGCGATCCGGTAAAGGCTCCGTACCGAGGCGTCCGGCCTGGACCATGGCAGGCGGTAATACAGGCACGACTGGCGGAATTCAAATTTAATTGCCATAAAATGCCAAAAATGTAACTTGATAATTTTGAAGTGTTGGTTATGGTTCCTTGGGTTGTATTTGATTTCCTTGAGAAATATCATGCGATCCGGTACCGGCTCGGTAGCAAGGCGTCCGGCGTGGACCATGGCAGGTGATAATACATGCACGATTGGCTAAATTCAAGTTTAATTGTTATAAAATTCCAAATAATGTAACTTGATCATTTAGAAACGTTGGTTATGGTTTTTTGGGTCGTATTTGATGTCCCAGACAAATATCATGCGGTCCAGTTATGGTTCCTATAATACATGCACGACTGGCGGAATTCCAGTTTAATTGCTATAAAATGCCAAAAAATGTAAATTCATCATTTTGAAGCGTTGGTTATGGTTCCTTGTGTCACATTTGATGTCTCGAACAAATATCATGAGATTTGGTACCGACTCCGTACCAAGGATCCAACCTGGACCATGGCAGGCGATAATACAGGCATGACTTGTGGATTTCAAGTGTAATTGCCAAAAGATGCCAACATATGTAACTTGATCATTTCGAAGCGTTGGTTATGGTTCCTTGGGTCATATTTCATATCACGGACAATGTCATGCGACCCGGTACTAGCTCCGTACAAAGGCGTCCGGCCTGGACCATGGCAGGCGATAATACAGGCACGACTGTCGGAATTCCAAGTTAATTGCCTTAAAATGCCAAAAAATGTAACTTGATCATTTCAAAGCATTGGTTATGGTTCTGTGAGTCGTATTTGATGTCCTGGAGAAATATCATGTGATCTGGTACCGGCTCTGTACCAAGGCGTCCTGCCTAGACCATGGCAGGTGATAACAGAGGCACGACTGACGGAATTCCAGTTTAATTGCCATAAAATGCTAAAAAATGTAACTTGTTCATTTCGAAGCATTGGTTATGGTTCCTTGGGTCGTATTTGATGTCCACGACAAATATCATACAATCCGGTACCGTCTCCATACCAAGGCGTCCGGCCTGGACCATGGAAGGCGCTAATACAAGCACGACTGGCGGAATTCCAGTTTAATTGCCATAAAATGCCAAAAAATATAACTTGATCATTCCGAAGCGTTGGTTATGGTTCCTTGGGTCATATTTCAAATCCCGCAAAATATCATGTGACCCGGTACTGTATCCGTACCAAGGCGTCCGGCCTGTACCATGGCAAGCAATAATACATGCACGACTGTCGGAATTCCAGTTTAATTGCCATAAAATGCCAAAAATATGTAACTTGATCATTTCAGAGTGTTAGTTATGGTTCCGTGGATCGTATTTTTTGTCCTGGAAAAATATCATTCGATCCGGTACCAGCTCTGTACCAAGGCGTCCGGCCTGGACCAGGGCAGGCGATAATAGAGGCACGACTGGCGGAATTCAAGTTTAATTGCCATAAAATGCCAAAAAATATAACTTGATCATGTCAAAGCATTGGTTATGGTTCCTTGGGTCGTATTTGATTTCCAGGACAAATATCATGATCCGGTATCAGCTCTGTACCAAGGCGTCCGGTCTGGACCATGGCAGGCGCTAATACAGGCACGACTGGCGGAATTCCAGTTTAATTGCCATAAAATGCCAAAAATTGTAACTTGATCATTTCAAAGCGTATGTTATGGTTCCTTGGGTCATATTTAATGTCCCGCACAAATATCATACGACCCGGTACCGGCTCCGTACCAAGGCGTCCAACCTGGACCACAGCAGGTGATAATACATGCACGACTGGCAGAATTCCACTATAATTGTCGTAAAATGCCATAAAATGTAACTTGATCATTTAGAAGCGTTGTTTATGGTTCCTTGGGTCACATTTCATATCCCGGACAATATCATGTGACCCGCTACCGGCTCCGTACCAAGGAGCCCGGCCTGTACCATGGCACGCGATAATAAAAGGCACGACTATCGGAATTCCAGTTTAATTTCCATAAAATTCCAAAAATATGTAACTTGATCATTTCAGAGCGTTGGTGATGGTTCTGTGGGTCGTATTTGATGTCCTGGAGAAATATCATGCGATTCGGTACCGGTTACGTACCACGGCGTCCGGTCTGGACCATGGCAGGCGATAATACAGGCACGACTGGCGGAATTCCAGTTTAATTGCCATAAAATGCCAAAAGATGTAATTTGATCATTTCGAAGCGTCGGTTATGGTTCCTTGGGTCGTATTTGATGTCCTGGAGAAATATCATGCGATCCGATACAGGCTCCGTACCAAGGCGTCCGGCATGGACCATGGCAAGCGACAATACAGACACTACTGGCGGAATTGCAGTTTAATTGCCTTAAAATGCCAAAAAATGTAACCTGGTAATTTCGAAGCGTTGGTTATGGTTCCTTAGCTCGTATTTGATGTACCAGACAAATATCATGATATCCGGTACCGGCTCCATACCAAGGCGTCCAGCCTGGACCATGGCAGGCGATAATACAGGCACGACTGGCGGAATTCCAGTTTAATTTCCATATAATGCCAAAAAATGTAACTTGATCATTTCAAAGCGTTGGTTATGGTTCCTTGGGTCGTATTGATGTCCCGAAGAAATATCATGTGATTCGGTACAGACTCCGTACCAAGGCATCCAACCTGGACTATGGCAGGCAATAATACAGGCACGGCTGGCGGAATTCCATTTTAATTGCCATAAAATTCCAATAAATGTAACTTGATCACTTCGAAGCATTGGTTATGAATCCTTGGGTTGTATTTGATTTCTCGGACAAATATCATGTGATTCGATGCCGGCTACGTACCAAGGTGGTTTAATTTGATTTCTCGTAATTCTAGTTTAATTTCCATAAAATGCAAAAAAATGTAACTTGATTCTTTCGAAGAGTTGGTTATGGTTTCTTGGGTTGTATTGATTTCCCAGAAAAATATCATGCAATGTGGTACTAGATCCATATCAAGGCATCCGGCCTGGACCATGGATGGCGATATTACAGGCACGACTGGCTGAATTCCTGTTTAATTGCCATAAAATGCCAAAAATGTAACTTAATCATTTCGTAGCATTGGTTATGGTTCCTTGGGTCATATTTGATGTCCCGGAAAAATATCATGCGATCCGGTATTGGCTCCGTACCAAAGCGTCCGGACTGGACCATGCAGACGATAATACATGCACGACTGGCAAAATTCTAGTTTAATTGCCATAAAATGCCAAATAATGTAACTTGATCATTTCCAAGCGTTGGTTATTGTTACTTGGGTCGTATTTGATGTCCCGGACAAATATCATGCAATCCGGTACCGGCTCCGTACCAAGGCGTCCGGCCTGGACCATGGCAGGCGATAATACAGGCACGACTGGCGGAATTCCAGTTTAATTTCCATAAAATGCCAAAAAATGTAACTTGATCATTTTGAAGCGTTGGTTATGGTTCCTTGGTTCGAATTTGATGTCTCGGTAAATATCATGAGATTTTGTACCGGCTCTGTACCAAGGAGTCCGACCTGGACCATGGCGGGCGATAATACAGGCATGACTGGCGGAATTCAAGTATAATTGCCATAAAATGCCAAAAAATATAACTTGATCATTTTGAAGCGTTGGTTATGGTTCCTTGGGTCGTATTTAATGTCCAGGAAAAATATCATGCGACCCAGTACCGGCTCCGTACCAAGGCATCTGGCATGGATTATGGCAGGCGATAATACATGCACGGCTGGCGGAATTCCAGTTTAATTGCCATAAAATTCCAAAAAAAGTAACTTGATCATTTCGAAGCGTTGGTTATGGTTCGTTGGGTCGTATTTGATGTCCCAGAGAAACATTAAGTGATCCGGTACCGGCTCCTTACCAAGGCGTCCGGTCTGGACCATGGCAGGCGATAATAAAGGCACGACTTGCGGATTTCCAGTTTAATTTGCATAAAATGCCAAAATATGTAACTTGATCCTTTCGAAAAGTTGGTTATGGTTTCTTGGGTATATTTGACGTCACAAACAAATATCATGCGATCCGGTACCGGATCCGTACCAAGGCATCCGACCTGGACCATGGATGGCGATAATATAGGCACGACTGGCTGAATTCCAGTTTAATTGCCATAAAATGCCAAAAATTTAACTTGATCATTTCGTAGCATTGGTCATGGTTCCTTGGGTCATATTTAATGTCCCAGAAAAATACCATGCGATCCGATAGAGGATCCGTACCAAGGTGTACGGCCTGGACCATGGCAGGCGATAATACATACACGACTCGAAGAAATCCGGTTTAATTGCCATAAAATAGAAAATAATGTAACTTGATCATTTCGAAGCGTTGCTTATGGTTCCTTGGGTCGTATTTGATGTCCCGGAGAAATATCATGTGATCCGGTATCGGCTCCTTACCAAGGCATCCTTCCTGGACCATGGGAGGCGATAATACAAGCACGACTGGCGGAATTCCAGTTTAATTGCATTAAAATGACAAAAAATGTAAATTGATCATTTCAAAGCGTTGGTTATGGTTCCTGGTGTCGTATTTGATGTCTCGGACAAATATCATAAGATTTGGTACCGGCTCCGTACCGAGGAGTCCGACCTGGACCATGGCAAGCGATAATATATGCATGACTGGCGAAATTCAAGTTTAATTGCCATAAAAAGCAATAAAATGTAACTAAACCATTTGGAAGAGTTGGTTATGGTTCCTTGGGTTGTATTTGTTTTCCCGGAAAAATATCATGCGATCCGGTATCGGCTCCATACCAAGGCGTCCCGCCTAGACCATGGCAGGCTATAATACAGGCACGACTGGCGGAATTCCAGTTTAATTGCCATAAAATGCCAAAAAATGTAACTTGATCATTTCGAAGCGTTGGTTATGGTTCCTTGGGTC